>BRDA01011194.1:0-29001 GCA_036984385.1 Crenuchus spilurus | reverse complement strand
GAGAAGGAAGTATCTGACCGAAGTAACGTAACTTGTGGGATTTAACGTGCATCAGTAACTCTTTTTGAGTTCTAGCATCTCATAGACTTGCTCAGTGGTCATCATCTTCATCCATGAGATCTTCAGCAACTTCCTGATGCACTTGTTCTCAAAAGCCTGAATACGTCTTTCTTCCTCTTTCTTCAGTGTCCAGGCTTCACATCCATATGTAGCTACTGGCCAGACCAAGGATTTCATCAGTCTTAGTTTGGTGTTGGTGCTAATTGACTTGCTTTTCCACATCTTTGTCAATTTGACCATCACCAACATGCCCATGGCCATTCTTGTCTTCACTTCACTGGCACAGTCTGCAGCTTTTGTTACTCTGCATCCCAAATATGTGAAAGAGTCTACTTGCTGCAGAAGTCTTCCTTCGACTGTGATCTTCAGTATATCTTCAGTGTTCGTCATCACGTTTGTTTTAGCTGCATTAATCTGCATGTTATATTCCTTTGCAGCCTTCTCAGTGCGACTCACCAGCTCTTCTAGTTGTTCTTTTGTTGTGGCCAATAAGACGATGTCATCTTATATATATAAACAAAATTTCAAGTCATGTTGTAGCATTTCTATTAAACAATTGAATGATGTACAGTCTGTCTGGCACTATAAAACAATGCAAAAAATTCAAAGATTTCAATTGAGAATTTTTTCCCTTACAGCAACAACTCCCCCATCCATTTATAGAAGCTAAGAAGCCCATTTCATTCTCGCTCTTTTTGCAATGTCACAGTAACCAATAAATTTACATATACATATATCTGTTTGGTTACATTGTTTGATCTGGACTGCTTTTTCAGTGAGGCACAATATACAGCAGTCAATTAAAGCAGACAATCTTAAAGACACAGTAACAAAAGGCATAAAAAAGATTCTAAATATTATTTTCACATAAATACGAAATCTTTCTCTATTTTTAACATATTTTGTCTGGTCAAAAGAACATTTAATATCTGAGGCAAATCATGTGATTAGAATACAGTTGTTTTAAAAGATGATGGCTTGTAATTAACAATGGGACTGTATGACACCTACGCAAACTCATTCTGACATAAATCTAAATATTCATAAATGCTAATTCATGTAATGTACGGAGTTACATTTCTCAATTATGATCAAGATTCAGTGATCAAAACTGCCATTATGACAGAAGACACATTTTGGAATACACATTTATAAATGATTTTGCTTATGTAAGATGTCTTGACATGTTTATTTACATGTTCTGTAGCCTTATGACCTACACTACAGTAAAGTGTTACACATATTGCATACACTTTGATTATATGGTTCTTTTAACTGTGTCTTATATTGGTACTGTCATGATACCCTTTCCCTCTGGGATTAAACATCACAAATGATGTGTATATTGAACCGGGTGTAATTCCACAATACAGTCTTTCAGTCGTATTCAGCACTGAACTCAAACAGAAGATCTTATCTTTATATCTGTAAGCTCTGATTGTGTGAACCAATCATGCTTGTGCCTGATAGTACAAAGATGGATGATAAACAGACAGAGTACTTTTGTTTTTAATTGTCAAATATTAATTAGTAGGAATCAGAGGGTTGAGTAGCCTAACCTCATAACTAAGTAAATGCATTGTTAGTTCTGATAAATATTCAGTCAAATAGATATAGATTATATAGAATAGAATCATGCCATACCTTTCATACATTCACAGTGAAGACCAGCTCTGGGGTCACCTTGAATTTTCTATGACAACACATACTTTTATTTTTATTTATTAGAAAAAATATTGGAGATATCATAATAATATTCACAAAATATTTGAAGACTATGATACAATCCATAAATCTTACTGTTCCAGATATTCAATCTTCTATGGCAGAAAGGTGAGGTAAAACAATGTCACTGCTTTTTATCTCAGTGTTGGTGTTTCCCACAAGTTGTTGACAGTGAGCTTATAGGCTTTAGTACAACTGTTTACTCTCTGCTGGAAGATTAGTACATATTTTGTTCAAGGCTTCATATGACGTAGGAATGGCAAAGATATATTAGAATAGGAGATGTTAGTCCATTAAGAACCTCAATAAACACTGTGTACTTGAATATATAATTGAAAATACTTGTCTATGAAGAACTTCAGTAAGCACAAATGTTTCAGTATGTCAATGAAAAAGAAATCTAATCTATAAATAAAAATGTAGAGAGGGACTGGTCCGTTTTTTGCTTTGTAGGTGAGCATCAGAGTTTTGAATCTGATGTGAGCAGCTACAGGAAGCCAATGAAGCAAACACAGGAGTGGACATGGGAGAACTTGGGCTGATTGAAGACCAGCCAAGCAGCTGCATTCTGGATCAGCTGCAGGGACCTAATGGCTCGCATAGGAAGACCATCCAGGAGTGAGTTGCAGTACTAAAGTCTTGAGATGAAAGACTGAACAAGCACCTTGATGACATTCTGAGTTAAAAATGATCGGATCCGGATCGAATTTTGAAGAGGAGGAGCCTGCACTGCCAAGTTTGCGATGTAAGTAGAAAATTATAACTGGTCGACCAAGGCTTCTTGTTGCTTCAGATAGAAGGACCATGGAGTTCTCGAACAAAAAAAGATGTTCAAGATGCGAAGCAGTGGTTCCAGGATTTAATAGAAGCTCAGTCTTGTTAGGGTTGAGCTTCAGATGGTGGGTTGTCATCCATGTAGAGATGTCCACCAAACTTCCTGAGATGCAACTAGATACCTGAGTGTCAGAAGGAGGGAAGGAAAACATCAGTTGAGTGTCACCAGCCTAACAGTGGTATGAAAATCCATGAAGAAATGATTTCACCAGGAGAATGATTGTATAGTGAGAAAAGAAGAGGACCCAGTACTGAGCCTTGTGGGACACCAGTGGAGAGCCTGCATGGAGCAGATGTGGACCTTCTCCAGGTTACCTGGTAGGAGCATCCCTGTAAGTATGATCTGAATCACTTCCATGCAGAGTCAGTGATCCCCAGGTTAGAGAGGACAGACAGGAGGATCTCATGGTTGAAAGTGTCAAAGGCTGCAGACAGCTCAAGAAGGATAAGAACCGATGACACATCTAGAATGAATATCTGGATCAGCAGCATTTCTGTATTCTCAAACTTGTTAATTTAAATCATTTTGATCCTGAAAATTTTGACTTCTTTCTAAATATATGAAGAAACAAGTCTACTGTTTACTCTGATATATTTTAGTAATTAACATTTAGATACTAATTCTTTGCTTAATATATTTTTATATTAGTCATGAAATTCTTAAGCTTCTTTATATTTTAGACTAACTCTGCAAAAAGAGAAGAATACCATATAAAACACTTGATTTCCTACGTTGAAATATGCTGGATCTAATGAGTTACAATACAGCTGTGTTATTTCATTATTTCATTGAAGTAGCAATTCTGTTACTTGAGTATGAGTTTTGGTTACACTGTACACATCTGGCTAACTGGTAGCTAGTAGTCAAATGCCTGTAATGCTCCCAGTCATAAATAATTCTGCTACTGAGCACTAGCCTCCATCAAACCCATTGAGATATTATTTTCAAGATCATTTTGAAATTCATAAACATAACCCTGTGAGTGTCTAAAAAAGGCACTTTGCCAGGATCGATGCTTACAGCATCTCTAAAGGCCTGTGAAAGCATTTGCTTGATTAGCCTTTCAAAAGCACCTTGCATGAATTCAGACAGCATTTTAGCTTAATTACCTCCCTTGTTTTTGAGCAGAATGCTGATCAACTATGCACACTGTTAATGGCTACTTACTAAAAAGAATCTGAAAGCTGAGATTTCATCTGTTTAATATTAATATGATGTGGCAGTACTCTGATGAAGAACAAATGCAATGCATTCTACACATAAACAGCATATTGACCACAAGTGAATTGAAAGAAAAGTGATTAGTCCACTTAGTGCTGGTAATGTGCTTTGATGAACGATATGAAATTCATTAAAAAGCTATTTACTGTATATTCTCACTCTCCCTGTAAAACTATGCTTTAAAATGTAAAAGAATATGCAGCAGATTTTGTTTGCAAGTTAAGTATGTTACCCAAAGCCAAACATTTAAATACTAGTGAGGCAACATGCATGGCTTTAATTTAAGCTCAAAATAATCACAGATAAGATGTTCTCATATTTTGTTTGATTTATTTTTCATTAATTTAACTTTGGACCAAAACCCATCACTTCTCATCACCAACCCTACACTGTAAGTAGAAATTGATACTCTGCTTTCTTTACAAATATTCCCAGTTACCTAAGAGCTAAGGAGGAATCGGAAAGCAAACCCTTCCCACTGTTCTTCAGTGCATCTTATGGCTGAATGTACTTTTCACTGAATTGCATTTCAATCATTTACATTGAAAAGCCACAACCTTCAAACCACTCACAGATGAAGGGAACAACATTCAGTATCTCATGACAACCGTATCTGTGATATATTACATAGTAAGAGAACACTCAATTTTCTTAGATGATGTGTTGGATGCTTGAAAAAAAGATGCAAGCATGAAGTCCTGAGCCTCTTCAATAATGCACTTCAGAGCATATCCAAAATGGCGAGGCCTATGAGGTACGATGAGCACTTCTGAGTATTTACTGACTATCTACCTCCTCACTGAATCTCAATTCAATTTAGCATCTGTGGGATGTGCTGGAACAGAAAGTCTGATCTGCAGCACCTCCACCTGACAACTTACAGGACTTAAAGGACTTAAATCTGCTACTAAAATCTTGATGCCAGATACAACAGAACACCTTAGGAGGTCTTGTGGAGTCCAAGACTGAGTGGGTCAGAGCTGTTCTGGTGTAACTCGGGGAACAGGCATATCAGCAAATTGGTTTTAATGTTACTTCTGATCTGTGCAGTTATGTAATTTTTTATAACAATGCTTATACTGCTTTGTGAAGTTGTGATAATTAGCATTTTGTTTTAGAAATAGAAGAAATGGAAGAACAAATATCAATTTCTGTTACCTGTCTCTATGCTGACAGATGCTAGATGTGTTATGAACATTACTCTGGAGTTCTATTTTACTCAGAACTTAAGAGTCCATATCCTTTTTTTCTAGTATTTTACGTATTATGGTTTTCCCATGATGTCCAATTAAAATACGTGTGTACGTTTATATACTAAAAACAATACAGTTAGAATTCTTGTTTATGTGGCCATTTTTCAGGCTGTTTTTATTACTGTGCCCACACAGTAAATCTGCCAGTGTTAAATCAACACTATTAGAGTTAAATTAACACTGAAAGTGTTACATTTTGACACCCTCAGTGTTAATTTAACTCTAATAGTGTTGATTTAACAGTGGCAGATTTACTGTGCAGTGGCAGTCTCTGATATGGAAGGTATGGGCAGACGCCCAGGGTGTCACATTGTTAGGGGCGGTACAACTGGCCGGCCCGGCCCCAGCAAGGTTGTGTGAAGCACCCTTGGGATGATTGCCAAGAACCAGCGTAGTTAAGCTTGGTTTATACTTCCCGCATCGCAACTTGCGCGAGAGTGCCCACGCCAAAAATGATATGGGGCGCCAGAGGGTTTGTTCGCCCAGGGTACCAAACAGGCTAGGACTGCCCCTGATTGTGCCTGTAAAAATGACATAAGTCAGTGATATTTGTCATGTATTACATCTCATTCAAAAATTTGTCCAGACTAAAGCACATCTAGTTGAATAGGCGGAGCTAAAATACTGTAGGCTGAACAGACTAGTATATATAAATGTATTAGTGTCTGTGACATCACAAAAACTGTGAATATGAAATGGACTGGTTTACAGCTTACTTTCTGTATATAGACATTAATTTACAAACATTTTCAGTGTCCTAAGAAAAATCTTGTATCTCCATATTATATAATACATAATAATTATATAATATGAGCTCAGCAGATGTCCTTCACATTGTGTGACAATTTCATGATTGGACCAATAGAAAAATTTTTTTTTGGACAGTGAAGATAGACTTTAACACATTTTACATACTACATCAAACTCCTTAACTGAAAAAAATAGGAAATTGTGTTGTTTTCTCAATCTGGACCATTTAAGTAACTTTTTTTTTAATGGAGATGTTTGTATTACAGCAACTGTTTTTAAGAAAGACAGATGTACTATAGTCATTATATCAGTATCAGTCATTTTATTTTATTTACTCTATGGATTTCTATTCAAATTCTGTCCTCCAGTGGCAGCTCATCCATTTAAGCAGTTGAGCACTGCTAATTAAAAAAAGAAAACGGAGAAAAATCATAACTCATTTATAGCATTTCTTCTGTTGCCTGCCCTCCCTCTCACTTTCTGATTCGGTCTTAGTACTTCATCTTGACCACCTGCTGCCACTGCTATCCTCTCACCAAGCAATGGAAGAATCATTCTTAAATAATATTTCTGAAAGGCTACACTGTCTAAAATCTGAGCACACTGTTCACTAAAATGCACAGATTTGTTTGGCAGTTGTAGCTCTGAGCTCCTAGAACATTGGCCCCAGTCTGCATCTATAGCACATTGTGTTGCATGTCTGCTGCTTTTTGTTTTGACCACAGGTGATGTGCACATTAAAGTAATGAAGATGGGTAGGACAGCATAGAAAATGGAAACGGCGAGCAGAGCAACAGCACGTCCACCACAAACTGCAAAGCTAAATGAGCTACTTTATCCCTGAAGGAGGAGGCTAATGGAAACCCTGCCGAAATGCCTCACAAGAAAAGCGGAGGTCAAGTGAGGGGAAGGATTCCTCAGGGGTGGAATCAAAACAAAGAGCAGCGTGAAACTGATACTTACTTTTCAGCTGCATGCATTTCTGTGGTCTAATGCCAGCCCTGCTCAGGAGGACGGCACTATTCATAAATAGCTACAGACATCACAAAGAGCCAGTAGGACATGATCCTGTGCCAAAAGAACACATTACAGATATTTATGGCTATTAAGTTCACCTACTCTTGCCTGAATTGTGCCAAAGAACCAGGCCATGTTGTAGTTACTACACTAAAAACAAGAAAAGTGCCTCCAATATCCAATGTTGTGCTCAAATAACTTAAAAATCCTATTTAGGTACTTCAAGACACCTTCCCATCCAATGGAGTTATTGGAGGGAACAGTAATAGTGTAGAAGATGCAGGAATGTCTAACTACATCACTGGGTTCCATTAAGCATGTATTTTGGGCCCCTCAAGGAAAATAACTAGTTCCTCATAGAATCACCCTTTCCAAAAGGGTTCCTAGATGCTCCCTAAAGGGTTGTGAACTCCCAAAGGGTGTAATGTTTACCCATGTAAGCCATTTGTAAACAACTAAACAAAGAAACCCCAACAATTTGAGTCCTGTATTTAACTTTTGCAGGTGTTGATTTAGATAACTTGTGTAAAACAGCACTATAATAAAAGCTAACATTTAATAACAACAAAAAGACTATCTCTGAGATCTTGAGATCTTTTACAGCTCAAGCTCATTTTCATTTTGCCTTTCTCCCACTATCTATTAGGGATACTGTAAAGGGACACTTTAATAATAAAAATTCAAATTCAGAAATGTATTTAAATGGTCCCTTTGGAGCAAAGCTGCTTTTGCCATAATAGCTTTTCAATCATATTTCCTCATCAAAATAGCTTGAGGGTAATGGACTTCATCATGGGGAATTATATATCCACAGTTTATGAAAGGTAAACCAGAAAGAATCTCATATTCCTTTTGGGAAGCTGTGTAACAAAAGGCAAAACCACAGTCATTCACTTTATTCTCTTTTTGGAAATTAAAAAAAGACAAGCTAAAATATAAGGCTACATTTCGCTCTCTAGCACTGGAAACACTGCACGCAAGCTATATAAAGTTTAAAATGATATAGGGATATTAATGACCATCTTAATATGCCAAAGCATTTTTAATTGCCAGTAGAATGAAACAATGAGAGGCTGGAATAAAGCAAATGAAATAAATGAATACATGTAAGGAAAGTATGTAGAATCCAGTTGTAAGCCAAGGCTGACTGAGAGCAGTCTGGAATGCTCGCCTGGTGTTTCCAGTGTTCGTCCCCTGCTGTGTTACATGGCCTCAGCTCCTTTTGTGTTGCATTAACCCGTTAAATCCCACCAAAGTGGCTATTCTGTGGAGTGCCATCCACCCCAGGGGTTATTGTGACTGGCCTTTGTTCAGAACAATAGCTGTAAAAGGGTTAAGACACCAATAGCACTTCCTAACTTCCCCTTGCCCTTTTCTCACTTTCTCCATTCTTCTGGAGGGAACGTTGCAGGTCAGTGATCCCCCTGCTTCTGTTTATATAAACACCAAGTCATATGTACATATGCCTGCTCATAAATAATTTTATTAGTTTTTGTTCAAAGGTTTCATATAGGCAACACTTTATTTATAATAATAATAACAATAATAATAATAATAATAATTACAATAATAATAAATTCCATGTATTTTATTATAGATTTGTTATTAGTAGTAGTATTGTTTATTATTATTATTATTAGTAGTAGTAGTAATAATAATAATAATAATAATAATAATAATAAAAAAATGTAGATAATAAAATGTAATACATTTACATTTTATATAATAATAATAATAATAATAATAATAATAATAATAATTATTATTATTATTGTTATAGTTATTATTATTATTGTTATTATTATTATTATTATTATTATAACTAATGTATGTAAACACCTTGTTGTTAAACTAATTAAGTTTTGTATCACTGAATCTCCACCCTAAGAAACTCCACATCAATTCTCCTGTCTCTGGCCCTCAGCATCACTGGCTCCTCCCTGGCATGCTGTCCCTGCACCTGCTTCTTCTTTATTGACTCTTCATGAGACACACTAACACTGTTTCCTTTTTTTTGTTTCTTTGTAAAGTCCTGCTGATATAATGAGCAGGTAAAGCCTACGTTCTCCTCCTAGTCACCATATTTCACTGTTTTGTGCTTGTCTGCCTGTACACAGTAATGTAATGGAACTTAAACCTGACTCACTCGGTTTTCAAAAATTCCACATGTTCTGGTGGTGATACCTGTTAAAGCTCTAATAAACTAACTCAGCACATGCAATCTTACACACACCAAAAGATGCAGAATTTAAGAAGCACATTTCTCTGTTTAGTAATCCTCAAACTGTAGTAGTCAAAACACTTAAGTTTAAAAGGCTATTTAAAAAAATCTGCTGTTTTTCCAACAGCAATGAGGACGAGGAGCTATTGAACAAGCAGGTGAAGTGAACTGAGAAGTTTCCCACGCTCCGTCAGTACTGCGGTCATGCTCTGCCCCTTTGCCCTGCCCGGCCATCTGTCTGTGTCTTAGTCTCTGTCCAGAGGAGCAAGTGTCAGCTGCTGGCCAGCATTCTTATAGTGAACACACTGAGACAAAATCCAACAGCACTACACACAATTAGCACATATACAGATAACATGTCCAATTACTGCATCCTGTTTGTCTTAAGTACACATAATGATGCTATACTTCATGAACATATGCCTAAACATTACATCATTCTGCAGCAAAGTCACTGTGACAGTGCTTCATCGATCAGTTCTTAATTTCATGCAATATTCAAGTGAAATCTTGATTTACATATCATCACTGTCAGATCTTGTATCTCATTTCTGTGTTTTACATCATTTGAAAGCAGTAGCTGCCCATCACATTGTGTGAAGATGATGAATGGAAAATGACTTAGTCGCATGAACTTGCATTAAGTTTTATTTCCATGATATTGCATTTGCATTACATTTTTACTCTTGTACTGAAAAGTTAGGAGGTTATTTAAATATGCTTATTTTTTATGTTGTCAAGCCTGTACACAACATACTTTCCAGAAGTACCTTCACACAGCTACAGACTCTGCTGCTATGAACTGAAATGACCTAGCTTTGAAATATTTGATATATTTCTGATGTGATGAATTCTAATTGAATATTAACAATGTCTAAAAAAAGCCTAAAAATTCAGAACAATGTCCTAAAAACTACAATGAGCATTTTGTCCAAAAAAACATTCAACATATGCTTTCATGTGTTCATTTACAGCTCAATTCTTGTTTTTTTTTTTTTAATAAACTTTTGCAAACATGTAGTGAATGGAAAGGAAAATGTGATTAATTAAAATGCAAAATTAAATACACTGAAACTTACTCTACTGAAAAGTTACTATATTGAAGGTAGAAGGTTAAATAAAAACTTATTTTGTATAGTTGTCGAGGCTGTTTATAACATCTTCACACTGATTTATCTATGGAGTATCTCTTAGCTTTGAAATGTGATGAATTGTAATAGAACATGTAACAAAAGCTTTGCTGAAATAACAATGAATATAACCTGCAAAGCTTAAAAGGGCGATAATAATGTCAGTGAGCTTTAAGTCCAAAAGCCATGAATAAGTTAAATGGATTTTTGTATTCCTTTGGAACTAATGCAGCTAATGGAAATTAAAATGTGATTAATTAGAAGCCAAACTAAAGGATAACAATGAGTATACATACATTTGAGTAAAAATTCAACAGAATACAATCTTTGGACTGCCTGGTTACATACAAAAATGCAAGATTGTTGATGTCTTAAATCTTTTTTTCATTATTTTCCATTGAAAATTCTTACTTTCCCTCCTTCTCCTTACCATTTTGGAGGTACAAGTTTCCTCTGCAAACCATAAACTCAGGAAATCTGCACAATTTGCAAACAATTTTGAACTTAATAAGACAGAAAAGATACATAATACAGTCATTTGACATGTCTGTCCCTCCACTATGAGTAGTGTCTACAGAAATGAATCCCCTGCATCCTTCCTCAGAGCGTGTGACATTGCCCCGACTGAGAGCATGAGAAAGAAGCCCCCTCAATAGCCGGACCCTCATGCTTGGCTAGTAACCATGGCAGCAGCTGCCCGCTCTCCTTGCCCTGCTTACCTCTGGTCGCTCCCTCACTGAAAAGGGGCCACGCCTCACTTTCTTCCTGCTGACCGAACTTGCCTTTCCCTGAAAGGGGCCGATGCAGGGGGTCACTGAGTGGTCTAGACCTGCTTGGCCGGTCCGTGGAGCAGAGCAGCCTTGAGGTGTAACCCCTGTTCTCTGAACGCAGCACCAGCACAGACTGCAGAGGGGGGGGACATCAGAGATGAGGATCTGGGAAAAAAATGGCCCCATCCGATTTGGCCATTGTGCCTATTCACTTCATCGATTGGGTGAATATATCGAACCTTCTGTCGGTGCATGTGTGAAATGGATAGCTTAGCAAGCATTTTTTTAATCAAGCTTTGGGTTGTGGGCCAACTGTCTCTCTCTCTCTCTCTCTCTCTCTCTCTCTCTCCATCACTCTCTCTCTCTCTCTCTATCACTCTCCTCCTCACTACCTTCCTCTTGCATTCTTCCTTCTCCTCGCTAAGGAGAAATCTGGATAAGCATGCAAATTTCCAGACCAGAAATGTCCTTGTCATATATGATCACCGTCTGCCATTCTAATGTGATCTTTATTGGATTTTCCATAATTTTCTGTATCTTCAGTTGCTAATGTGATGCTTGGCTTTTTTTCCTTTTTGCATGCAACACTTTCTATTTTTCTGCTCCTCAGTACAAGGGAATTTTACCCGGAGAAGGTTTTGATAGACTACAGCTGATATAACTACTGCTGACAATTCAACTGACTGGACATATTTTCAGAATATTATGTGAAATTACTGATACTCTGCTGAGCATGAGTTGTTAAAATGAGGTACGTATGATTTGTGACTACAGGAAACGTACGTTTTGTTTACATTTTCTGTTCAATACCCTTATGAAGCCAGGCTTCTGTTTGCTTTATTGCAGTCTGTGCTCTTTGAATTAGTATATTGTCAGTATGAGAACTATTATTAATTAAAGCCAAACAAATTATCATTATTTAGTAAGCTTGATTTCAGTGTCTGGAATAAATCTCTACCTGTTGTGAATGCTGCTCTTTCTTCAATCTTTGATGCTTTTCTTTAAGTATTTTGAATGCAATATTGTAAAAAAGTGCTGTAAAAATGAAATGACAATGTGTGTATGATCCTGAAACTGAATTTTACTCTTAAAGCTCAGTGAAAAACCTCATTGGCTGTGTGTGTGTGATTTTTTTTTCCTTCACACTGTTGCCATGCAAAATTCAGCACATCGAAGAGCAGAAAAAAGGACAGGAATGACCATGCTAGATCATATCTCTACCAATTTGCTGAAAATATTGTAAACTATTTGAAGATGGAGAGGAATAATTTCATTAAAACAGGTCTTAATATCTGACATTTAAATAGACAACAAATTGAATTCAGTTTACTGTTTGACTTTAATGCTGAATTGTATATAAAATTATTTTTTAATCCAGTCTTGATTGCACAGTGAATAGTAAATTGATTATTTGTTCTAAAATTAAATTTGTTTTGCCTAAAGGTGAGAATAATATTTAATTGTTGTTAAACATGACATTACATCATGTTTATATATATTAGGAATAACATTATATATATATATATATATATATATATATATATATATATATATATATATATATATATAATTGTAACTGTAATTTCTTAATTGGAAAGTCCAGCTTACCTACAACACAGTACTGTCCTAATGCCCTTACCTGACCTGCTTGATTTAGGTAGTTTGAGACCTTTTTGGAGGTGGACCGTCTGATTAGTCTAGACAGTCACGAAGGAAAACGAGGCATCAGCACACACACACACACACACACACACAGCCATACAAGTGTTTGTGTGTAGCCTGGATACAACAGTCACCATCTGTCTTACTGACAAACATAGCTTTATAGTGCATTATAAGCACATTTTGAGAAAAAAAGTCACCATTTCATTTCTGCTTCATACATATTAATATCAAGCCACTTATATTAGGCTCAGATTGTGAATCTGCAATAACATTCCATGCAAGACAACACAGGACATCAGTGTAATTAACAATAATAGAACAGAAGGTAAGACAATATAATACAATGGACAATATAAGAATAGTGCTTCGATGGACAGAAGATTAATTGAGTAAGTTTTAACCATAAATGTATCACACCTTTACAGGTGGATGTATTTATAATTTATCATAATTTTATAATACTGTTTGTAAATGATGGATTGAATAAACAAACAAATCATAATTTGTTTTTTCTAATTAATATTACTAAATGCTAATATTTATTAGTTTAATTAAAAACGAATAAATAGTGTTCATAGAACTGCTGTATAAATGCAATATCATGCTTGAATTCTTATTCTTATATCACTGTAACACACACACTTTTTTACACTCATTGTCCACTTTATTAGTTCTACTGACCATACATGTTCACTTTGTAGTTCTACAATTACAGACTGTTGTACATCTCTGTATTTATTGTGAGCCTCCTTTTACCCTGTTCTTCAGAAGTCAGGCAACCACTGAGTTTATTTGGGTGGTGTATTATTCTTACTGCAGTGACACTGACATGGTGGTGGTGCATTAGTGTTTTAGTGACACGGCAGAGCTGCTGTAGATTTTACACACTGTCCACTCACTGTCTGGTGGTCATCATCTAGTGCTTAATTTGTGATTACTGGACCTTGCCCAAAAGATTCTGTTGGCTGGATTGTTTTGTTTGGTGCACTATTGTCACTCCAGCAGTGATACAGAGGTGTTTAAAAACATCAGAAGTTCTGATTCACTTTTACCAGTGCAACACCACCACCACATCAGTGTCACTGCAGTGCTGAGAATGATCCACAACACAAATAATACCTGCTGCTCAGTGGTAGTCCTGACCATTGAAGAACAATGAAAAGAGGCTAACAAAGTATACAGAGAAACAGATGGACTACAGTCTGCATTTGTAGTATTACAAAGTGCAGCTATATGGTAAGTATAGCTGATGAATTTAAACAGGCTCAGTGCTATGACATTATAATGTCACAATCAATTAATAACAATTGTAATTTCTCTTCCTTTGAGCCTATTGAAAAATGGGCACTGCCCTTGACAGTGCATAAGCAATTCATAATGAATAGACCAACAGAATTATGCAGCGGTTAAAATGATCCATTAAGGAGATTTTTCTCCCTAAAAAGTTACCATTTCAGAGATAATAAAGTTACCACTATAATTATACAAAATCCTGTCATGTCTGTAATGGTATATTATCAGACAAGTGAAAAGCAGAGCACAGACAACAATAAAGCATCAGCATTAAACGAGACGGAAATGTGACCCAGCTAATGACTTTGAATACACAAGAAATAAAAGTACTCTGGCTTGCTGACAGACAGCAAATATATTCACAAGGTTCCTTAAGGTTTGCCCAAATGTGTGACTCACTGCAGACCATAAAACCAAGAGAGGTTGAGATTTTCTTTTTGGACAGACGCTTGCGTCCACAATATGCATTATTTATACAGCCATCAGTGGATTGGGCTGTGCTATATGATGGTCAGACAGAGACTGGCCTGTAGAATGATAATGCAGTCTGTCTGACAGCACAGCCACTGTCATGGTGGCACAACAGTAGATCACTACTTTATCGAAGGCTCTCTCGCCCACACTTCGCTCACTCTCTTTCTGTCTCTCACACTAACAACTATGTTCACTCTGTTTCTCTGAATCTTTCTCCCAGAAACCCATATAGATGCACTGTATGTGTATATGTGAAGCTAAAAGGGTCTGTGTATAAATACATATATACAGTATATACTGTATAATTATACTGTGTTCTGTATGTGCTCATAATATTCTGATTTGACTGTGTGTATATTTGACAATTTTTTTTATTTAAATGGTTCTTTATTATGACAATTAGAATAAATACAAATAAAATTGATTAAATAAGTGATGTTCTGTATGTGTGTTGGTTTAATTGCTTCCAAACCTTAACTTATGGCAGCATTTACGCATTTGTAGTTCTGTAGTTCTCATCAAGTACCTGGTTTGATTAATCAGTGCCTCATTATGTAAAAACGAGTGTGCTGCTGATGGAACCTAACAAGTCTACATGATGGCTAAGGAGCATCAAGGCCAACATCTGGAACTAAACTTTGTTCTCAAAACTAGCTCATTAAATCACTCAAGCATGAAAAATTCTCCCCCCCCCCCAAATTCTACATATTTATTACAGACTTTTGTATTAATTCTAATGATTTTTATTTTTATTTAATAAAAAACAAACAAAAAAATTATTTTATTGGTTACAAATGCATGCACGCACGCACACACGCACGCACGCACACACACATACACACACACACACACACATATATATATATATATATATATATATATCCACACTACCAGTCAAAAGTTTTAGAACTGTTTTGGAAAGTTTTAGAACATTTCTGTTATGCGCCTAGTTGGTCAGGGGTTCATCCTACAGCAAGATAATGACCCAAAACACAAGCCCAAGCTCTGCTAGAACTACCTCAAGAAAAAACAACAAGATGGTCAGCTTGAAAACATATGGAGTGGCAGCACAGTCTCCAGACTTAAACCCCATCCAGTTGATTTGTGATGAACTGGACAGAAGAGTGAAAGCAAAGCAAACCTACAAGTGCCAACATTTACTTCTGCAGCAGATTTGTGTAGAACTGTCTGAAGAATATTTGAAGTCTATTGTAGAAAAAATGCCACAAGTGTGTTCAGCTGTTATATCTGCCAAAGGTGCTACTGTGATGAGTCCAAAGTATAGATACATTTTGGTCTATGCATATGTGCCACATGCTACATGGTGAGTCACTGTTGCAATATACTAACAAACTTAAATGCCTGGCTATAGTTCAGGCAGCTTTGTGGGTACACCATGCTGCTCTTTAAACCAACAAACAAATCAACTGATGGTTCTTCTTCAGCTCACATTACAACAGGACCACAATAACAATAGGACGCTCCCATAGCCTTAGTTAAGCTAACAAAACACCATTGTGTTTAATGATCCTAAAAGCAGTAAATGCCTTTCATTTACATAACAACATGGATCTTATTGCAAAGTGTGGCAGAAGAAACTCATCAACTGATGATCACTGAACCTCGTTTCCAAAAGAATAAATTCTATTACATCAACAAAGTTTATTTACTCTTGGCAGTAACTGGGCTGATGTAATATATTTTATTCATGTGCAAACAATGTATATGTTATAGTGGAGCTTGTCCAACTCCTTACATTTCTTATGGATTTATGTATCATCTTCCCAGCACAGCATATATACAATAACAGATCAATGGCTTATAATGTTACTGTCAAAAGATGTCTGGAGGTGATATCTTGATCTTGAAACATGAATTAGGGTCAAATTTATGATAAAAGTGGAGGAGGAAGAGGGGGAGGAGAACACAGTGAAGGTGCATAAAACAAAGATGAGTATTCATGTTGGTATAAAGAGATATTTAGTCTAAATACTTTATGCTTCCCATTTTTCTCTCCCCATTTCATCCAGTTTATCTCTCTTCTTCTTTTGTTTATCTTCGTCTGCCTTTCTTATCATCTTCTTTTTCTGATTATCTCTCCTTTTTTGCTCCCTTTGATTTTCTACATTTTCTCTATCTTTTCCTATTGTCTGTTTATTTCCTTTCTTTCTCTCTGTTTCTCTCTCCATCAGTTTTTTTTTTCTGTTTAGCTCTCGTTTCCTGTCTTTGTCTCTTATCTCTTCTTTCGCTGTCTGTTTCCTCTTTATATCTCATTATCTCTTTGTCTCACTCTCTCTCCTCTCTCTCTCTCTCTCTTTCTCATCCGTTTATCTGTTCTTTTTTGTTTTATATTCTCTTACTTTATATCTGTTTGTTTTTCTTCTATTTGTCTCACTCTTTTTCTCTATCTTTGTTTTGTCTATCTCTCCTTTTTTGCTCACTTTGTTTTTCTTCTTTTTCTCTTCTTTCGCTGTGCTTCCTCTTTATATCTCATTGTCTCTTTATCTCACTCTCCTCTCTCTCATCCATTTATCTGTTCTTTTTTCTCTTTTATATTGTCTTATTTTATCTGTTTATCTTTCACTTCTTTTTGTCTCACTCTTTTTCTCTATCTTTCTTTTTCTATCTGTCCTTTTTTGCTCTCTTTGTTTTTCTTCCTTTTCTCTATCTCTTCCTATTTGTCTGTTTATTTCCTTTCTTTCTCTCTGTTTACCTCTCCATCAGTTTTTGTTTCTTTTTCTTTTTAGCTCTCATTTCCTGTCTTTGTCTCTTATCTCTTCTTTCGCTGTCTGTTTCCCCTTTATATCTCATTATCTCTTTATCTCACTCTCCTCTCTCTCTTATCCATTTATCTGTTCTTTTTTTATATATATTGTCTTGCTTTATCTGTTTATCTCTCGCTTCTTTTTGTCTCACTTTTTCTCTACCTTTCTTCTTTTTCTGTCTATCTCTCCTTTCTTGGTCACTTTGTTTTTCTTCTTTTTCTCTTCTTTTGCTGTGCTTCCTCTTTATATCTCAGTCTCTTTATCTCACTCTCCTCTCTCTCATCCATTGATCTGTTCTTTTTTCTTTTATATTGTCTTGCTTTATCTGTTTATCTCTCGCTTCTTTTTGTCTCACTCTTTTTCTCTATCTTTCTCCTTTTTCTGTCTATCTCTCCTTTTTTTCTCACCTTTTCTTTTTTTCCTCTATCTCCTTTCTTTGTATGTTTACCTCTCTTTGTCTGATTTTGTTTCTCTTTCTTTTTCCTTGCCTGTCTGTTTTCTTTTTTTTTTGCTGTTTACCTTTCTTCCTTTTATCTCTATCTCTCATTGTCTGTTTATCTCACTCTCCTTTTTATCTTTTTTCTTTTTCTCTCTTTTAGATTCTCCTGCTTTATCTCTGTTTATCTCTCACTTCTTTTTGTCTCGCTGTGTCTCTCTCTATCTTTGTCTCTTTCTCATTGTCTTTGTGTGGTAGAAGAATGTGCTTGCTTTTCACTTCAGTGTCTGGAGCTCTGGGTTCCTGCAGGCAGTGTCTTAAGCCACAGCAGGGTCATGCCAAACACACACACACACACACACACACACACACCAAGTTTATGTGTGAATTTGCTCCTCTTTTGCCCCTGATTTCCATCTGAATCGTTAATAAACCAGCCACCCTAGGAGAGGGAATCCTTTTGACAAGGAAATCGAGGACAAGAACTTTGCCTGGACTTCACTACTCACTTCACTACTGCATCCCTTTTTATAACACCCACCTGGGGTCCAAATTCTTCAGAGATATTAAAGGAACAGTCCAGAATTTTCAACATCTCTATCTGCTGCATCGATTGTCATGGACATTCATTCCAATGTTCACTAAATACATTCATAATAGAAGCCAGTATGAAGGCAACTGGTCATTGTCTTTATCACTGTGATACAATCATGTTTTTTTATCTGAATATATGTGAATACATCATAGTTATCTGTGATAACTGACCATATGCTATAGATGCAGCAGATATAGATTAGATTATAAAATGTCTACTAATGACAGCCATCACTAAATCAAATATATTTTTCCTTAAAAAATATGGTGAGAAATGATTTCTTATTATTCCATAAAACATATTAATTTCCTTTTGGAAGGAAAAGAATGGAAAAAAAATTGTATCTCATGCTTGCAACATCACTCTGTCCTACTTTTACTCATAAGACATATAGTCAGTCATGGCCAAAAGAACAATCCAGAATACTCCAGCCAATGAAAGGAAAGCAAAGTGACCACCTTGCCATTGTGCAGGAAAGTAGATAGTCTACAGGAAATGGAGAAATTTATCTGGCTGATATTCGCTGATTGCCTTTTGACTGGGTGGGTCAGTAGGCTGATTTTGTGATGGGTGAAACACACGTGTCCTGTGACCCTGACACACTTTCCTTTGGCCTTGCTTCCCCTTTCTTCACCCCCTCTCCAATTTCCATCAGACACAGACACAAGGGGCCATCAGGCATGACAACAAAAAGACCAAGACACCAGGGACTTCCCTTATTCTGATGATATCACAGATATGCATTGTCCAATGAGGAGAGGATGGGGGAAGGATTTCCAGACAGCAAGTGATTATGGGAGGAGCAAAACAGCTTTATGATAATGATAACTATTTGATAAAGACAAAAACATACTTATTATTATTATTATCATATTTAAGATACAGATTTTAACCAAATTAACTCAACACTCTTAAGACAAACAGTTGTGGTAATGTTGTGATGTATGTGCAGGTGGTAACGCATTAACCATCAGAACCCTGTCATGAAGTAAAAAACCATTTTAAATGGCTTTCTTGTGATTCTCTATGGAACCATCTGCCTTTACCAAAGAACCATATTTTAAAGAGTGGATTACTTTTACATTAAAACTGCATTTAAAATTCTGGTCAGTAATTTTTGCTTGTAGATTATTTTCTCATTAATGTTTTGTTCTGCGTAAAATATTTTAACTGAAATTCTATACAAAGTGCAGATTCTCACCTGGTACATAAGTGCTAGTTAATTATGTAATTTAATTACTTTATTGCATTTAATTATAGTAATGTTAGTGAAAATCACTTGTTAAATGGCAGATATGCAAACATGACCCAATACAGAGTATACAAATTAATATAATTCAATACATAAATTATGTCTGTGATCAATTGCATAAATGTTTCTCCCCATTTAAGTAGTAAAGCAAAATAGCAATAATAACTCCAGTAAGACTTATTATGCAGGTTACACTATATTTAAACTCTGCTATTCCATATTATCCACCTGCAGTCACATGTAAATGCATATAATCAGTATTATATCAGCCAGGCAGTTGCTTGGTATTGATAAGCAGTAATTACACTGTTATTTAAACTGTAATACCAGTACTGTAGTGTTACTTACTGTAGTGTTAATATTTAATTTTAGAAAGCCGTCAACTAAGATTTTGGCCAGTCAGTTGTGCCAGTACATGTAAAGTAGTTGTCCAAGTGTGAAGAAAAATAGGTCCCATATTAAAATGTGATTGCTTACAAGTGACTTATTTCACTTCTTTCATCCAGAACTTTTTTAACGTACATTTTTTATTCAGGTGAACCCACGTTTTAATGATGTACATTTAAAGCTCCATTCTTTTCAGTGAAGTGAAGAAATGAGAGGAAAATGCTTCAGTTTGCATCTGTACTGATGTAACCATGTGGATTTGTGATTAAGATGGTGGCAAAGTCAAATATGAAATGAATTAAGTGGAAATCCAGCAGATCAGAAGCACATCTGTCCCAGTTCTGGCCTTGAGCAGAGAGAGCTGGCTCTGCAGCGGTGGCATGGCTGCCAGCTACACAAACACAGAAGAAGGGCATGACATCAGCGCTCTGTCATTTGGAGGATCTATTCAAGGATTACAGTAGGGCTTCAGCGGCGGCCTGGAGGAGACGTATTCCTCTGAAACTCTAGCTCTGTGTTTTCTCTTCCCCCTTTTTTAACTCAGTATTGATGGCTGGGGCCAGCTTAAGTCAGCGTGGTCGTCATTACGCACGGCTCATCTTACAGACCTTACTGGGACTTCAAACCCTCGGGCGCTGAGTCTGAACACTGACACGATACAGGCACTGTAACCACATGATCACCGAGAGTTCCACATATTGCAAAAAGATACCCAGAAAACACCTGTATATATGCTAATGTACGTGCTAAACCATTTCCATGCTGAGGTTTGACATTGACATTTTTCTTCTGAAGAGTAACAGATAGAGCAACCAACCAATTATTGACATTTGTGTGGTTTTCTGTACTACAAAAGCCAGAATTCATCTTTATATGGCTATTACCCTTTACATTATATGTTTTATACTACATCAACTTCTTAAAACAGTTTTCCATTAATAAACATAACCGTTGGAACAAAATCTTGTATCTCCAAAATGCCAAAATGGTAACACTTTCTAAACTTTTACTGTAAAATTTGATTTCAAATCATTTTGGAGCATTTCTATTAGTACATTGGTTTTCAAATGAGGTAAACAAGTGAAAGAAGTCACAAATGGAGATGCATGGTTCTCTACAGACAATGACTTAGCCACTTTAATGGCTAAAAAGTGAGTAAATACATTCCTTATCTTATTACACATTTTTTGAGCATGTATAAAAATCATTAGAAAAAAGTACAAACCCATGAAAATATCAATTGCGTACATGAAGCTGAATAACTCCTGATATAATCAGAATAATTTTCAATTCTACTTCACTGCATATTGCCTTAGTGCTCTATAGAGGAGTGATGCTGTAATAGGACCCCTAACTTATCAATTAAAGTCAATTAAAGCCATCTTTAGATGCCAAAGTATTCAGCTGTAGACTGAGAAAATATTGCACTACTTTGTGGTTCAGAAACATGCATGTGTTAAACAGTGTATTACATTGTGGATTTTGGTTATTTTTGTTCTGCACTCTGATGCTCTGAAAAACAAGTGTGTTTGAACTATTATACATAGGCAAACACTCAGAGCTAGACCTCAGTTCTAAGCAGTGCTGCTATCTTCCCATTTTACAATAGGGTTACATCTATCAACAGTCTTTAAGACTACAAGACGTTCAATTAATGTCTCAATGAATAAGAAGCAGTTTATAAATATTAATGTGACTCAACATCTGAGAGAACATTAACTAAGTTCTGAACCATTTACTGATAACACATACAACTTGTACTCATGTGAAGTAAAGTCTTCAGTTATTTATTAGACAATAAGAATCTTACTTAAGTGTTAACACTTTGAATGTGTAAATATTAATGAAGGTCACAATTAAAATGTCTGCTAAAGATGACAGATTGTCTGAAGCCTCATTCTTAAAGCTATTAGACTATTCAGTGATGTTGAAGGCTTAGATACTATTATTAACGACCCTTCGTGTAAACTAAGACCCCAAGTCCTAATGAATCCACACTTACGTCTTGATTTTAACAAGAGTTTAATAATTTTCCAACAGTTTATTCAATTTAATTCATGCAGTAATCAATCAAGAATCCAGACATGGTTACAAATAGTGAAGAGCTATTCTGAATCTCACTGTATTCTAATGAGAATAAATAAATAACTCAGTGATTCTGATGACGCGAAAGATAAGTTTGGCTGATGTGTGTGATGAAGGTTTCTTGGACAAGATTAGTAAATAATTGTCGTCTTCTAAAAAATAAATATATTATTCCCAGCTAAACCAGTCCAATAATATCATAATCCACACTTTTGGATTTAATAGCCTTCATGCAGAGTCAGCTCAATCAATACTCGAGCGCACAACTCATTATTTTTTACACTAAGCTATGGCCCACAGCTCACAACTCATTGTGCAGCAGAGCAGGAGGCAATATTAGCTTTTCTCCTATAACCTCCCTCCTTATTGCTTTTTAAAAATTGGCCTTAAAGGGCTCTGAAAAAACAATAATAATACAAATATAAATAAATAAAAACGACCTATGATTTACAGAGTTTTCTTAACATTCCATAATATCGCACTGTCCATTTCCTGTATTTGTCTTTCTTTCTATCGGAATTATACTTCTATACTGCTCCTTCAATTCTCCAATAATGTTCAGCACAGTGGTGGGGTAGATAGGGTATGGTTTCATTGCAGTCCAGTATACTGATACAGCATAGCAGATTGATCCACAATATTATATTGATGCACTTACAAGAAGTCAGTCAACTGATAACTAATGACAGCTTTTCTCTTTAATTCAGTTAATAACATTTCACCATAGTGTTTACATCCATTAAAGGTAATGAAGAATAAGCATTATAAGCATAACATTACTAAATGGTTAAATGATAATATTATTAAGTAATTTACACTTTTCTCATTAATAATCAAGTACATTCTCCATATTTTGTTACTGATAACATATTAAGACTGTATATCATAATAAACCACTAATTAAACATTGTACAATGTATTACTGAAAAAATGAGCAAAAACTGCTTAATAAATATTACTTTAAAGTAAAGTAAATAAGTATTAATAATGGTTAAATAATACACAGGCTGCATATACGTTATAACACACAGAAGTAATTATATCTTATTATGGTTATTATGTATTAAAAACTGTTAGAAGCAACATCTGCTTACTATAAACTACATAATATTATTACCAGACTTTATTATTATTAATAATATTGGTTAATGCTGATGGTTAAATGAGAGATTATTTACTTTAATCTTTAATACTGTTTACCAATAAATGTGTGCTCTTCTTGCAAATGTTACAATGTTGTCTATTACCTATTTTATCTATTATAGCACTATTTGCCATTATAAGCTGAATAATTCAGAAAATCTATACATGCTCTACTAATGCAAGTGTACTGGTAGCTGCTTCAATGAAATTGTCAAAATGAAACTGGACACAGGGCAGACTGTAATTCCTCATAATGGCATCATTTCTTCACATTTACATGCAGTTATTTCCAAACAAAAACCAACCAAATTATGTTTAACCAAAAAGAGCCTCAGTTTGAATGAACATAATAGGAGAATGCAGAGCATGTTTTCTGTGGAAATCAATGAGGCACTGTAGACATACTGACAGAGTACTTGCTCTTGTCAAGTCTTTTCCCTCAAACAACTGTCCAGTGAGGTTAGACAAACTTTTAAATTCCCATGCTTTCCTCTGGGAAAGATGTATTGACTGGAAACGACTGGAATGACATATTGACTTGAAGTCAAAGGATAGTATTTAATCAAACTGTGTTTGGCATCTGTCACCACATGAGGGTCGAGTGGCCTAAAGCTATACTCAAGTAAAAGTAATTTTACTTCCATTTAAAAATAGCTTTCCAAAAGTTCCAAAAGTACAAGGTCAAAAATTTACTTAAGTACTGAGTAACTTCTAAAACTGTAGTGGAGCTTCTTATTACATCCAGCATCTCAGAAACAGAGGTAACTAATCACAAAGCAGTATAGATAGCATCACTAGCACTGTGCAACTAATGCACAGTTTATAACATGGAACCTTAGACTGCATTAAGAATTACTAAGAGTTTGAACAGTTTTGGAAATTAACAATCTGCCATCTTTAGCTATTCAGACCTTCACTAAATGCTATTAGACTTTGATGCACATGAATATTTCACTTGAGTTGTATATGAGTATCATCAATAAAAGTTTCAGTAACGTTTGTTCTCCTTTGTCACATTAGAATTTGTAAACAGTTTATCATTCATTAATCATTAATTGAGATATTGTTACACTATTAAATAATGCTTAATAGTCTCAAGTACTATTAACAGATCTACCCTTATTGTAAAGTGTTATCAACTAAATTTTTATGACTAAAATGTAGCTTCCAAAGAGTAGAAGTATATGTAAAGTACATATATATGTATATGTACATGTAACTACTATAATTACAAATGCTCATATTTTCTAAAAAGTATACTGCATGTGTATTATAATGAACTACAGCAAAAGTTTGAGCACCAGCAAATGAATAATTGATGAATCTGTTTTAATTGTAATTTGTCACATTCATAATTGCAATCAAATATTATAATCATTCTAAGAATTGGAATGGCATGGTTTTAATCTGCCTAAATCCCAAGTGAAGTCCACTTAACTTTCCTGATCCACACTTGACCTCGCATTCACATGCACGAGATCCAAGGCTAAACACTCCAGTACAGGCCTTTTCATTCTCTGCAAAGTTGGAGCTCTTGGGTAAAATTTAGTCGAGATTGCTCATCATTACTCTTCAAATACTTTCAGGAACTTTTTAGGGCATCTTATTCCAGAAAGTCTTTTTACAGCACAAAAAACAAGAAGCCGCTGCTCACATGACTGACAGAGCGTACTATTGGCAAACAGCAATGAAGGCATGAATGTTGCTGTAAAACTCTAAAACGTCTGTCTTAGGAAACTCTTGACTGCTAAAGAAAAGAGAGATTTACGTATGTATGATTAAATTCATCAAGCAGTGCCTGCCAAGTATACTGTATTCCACAATAACAAAGAAATAGTGTTCTAAAAACATATAACCAAACAAGGAGGTAAAACAAGGAGACCTGATTTAGAAAGATAAGTACAAAAAGTTTAATATATGTTTCAAATGAACGGCACAAAGTTGATAAGGCAGGTAAAATAATACTTGACCACATGTACTTCTTTTTTTGTCAATCCTTTAACTTTCCTAAAACCCTCATTAATTTGATGACAGTTTAAAATCTACTAAAACAAGCACACTTCGCGAACCAAAAATGCAAGAGGTGTTTTTAGCTGAAAAACAAAAAAGCAAACTCCCAAAGGCCTTCATACTAGGCCATGAACCTCAACTTGTGTGGAGCCGTAACACAAAGCTGTCTTTTCAGCCTGACTCTGGCTTGGTTCAGCAGATAAGGCATGAGAGAATTTGTTTACAGAGTGTAGAAAGACAGCTCAGTCAGGCGCTCATTAATCAAAATAATCTATGTTGCAAAACCAAAAACCAAGAGGTGATGATTCAGAGAGCATCTGTTAATGCAGGTGTTTGTATAGATTTCTGTATATATGTGCATCAGTTTAGAATTGAAGTAAAAAGGAAGGAGGACTGTACTTACCTTTGCTGAGCAACTGCTGAACTCTGCGAATAGAGAATAAGAACTGCTCTGTAGACTGTGAAGAAAGTTCAGAATTGAAAAAGACCCCCCCCACGCCCCCCACCTCCCCCCTCCCAAAAAAAAAAACTTGCATGCACCCCCACTGCACCGCCGCCACTGTGTTTCTCCTCATCCATGAGGGAGAATCGCTTTAAGCGGCCGTCAGGAACAACACCGGCTTCAGCACTGTGCAGCTGTAATGCTTCCCCGTCCTCTTCTCCAATGAGATTCCTTAAGCCTCTACCACATGATGTGGGTTAGAAAAAAAGAAAAAGAGAAGAGGAGAGAAAAAAAATGGCAAGCCAGCAGTAAGGGAAGAGAGAAGAAAAAGATTCGGCTAGAGCGAAGGCTGTAAAATCATGGCTGAAGGGCTGTCCACCTGAGTTTCAGGTTTTGGCTTTTCAGTGCTCCTCAGTTTGTAGTTTATGGAGACACAACAGCCGTGAGAGACAGAAAGAGAGAACGAGGGAGAGGGAGAGAGGGAGGGGGTGAGGCGTAAGGAAAAAGTGTGCATAATCGCCCTGCAGAAACTTCCTCCCGCTCCAATAAGAGCCGCTGCCCTTCATCCAAGTGCTGGAATGCAAAGGCCAGGCTTTCAGAGGCCCAGTCAGAGAAGCTCCGAGCCACTGTCAACTCAAAGTTAGAGACAGCAACAGGCAGCGTGTGTCTGTCATTGTCTGTCTATTAATACATCATATCATGTCACTGTCAGAACTGTTGGAGATCACTTGTTTGTCCCTGTTTTTGTATTTTTTCTTTTTTCAGACAATTGCAGAATTCCAGTTGCCTTTACATTATTTGGCAATGACTGGCCCAACAGAACTGACCAAAAATTACTTGGAATAATATCTTTTTACATACATTTTAATTCATATATTACTCATGTAAGTTACATTTCTGAAGATACAATGCTTTGTTCTAATAAACAAAGGTACCACAGAGAGTTCATTAGAAGGATTCCATAGAAAAATCACTTGTAGTTCACCAAACTTTCTTTAAAGAACCACTTTTGAACCACATTATAAAGAAACTTTCTATATATAGTCTTAAACATAAAGGCTCCTAAATGTTCTTGGTTTGGAGATCTGTAAAGACATTAATGAAAGGTTCTTTAGGTATGTTGGTCACTCTTTGGTTTCACTGCATAGAATGCTTTTTGGGTCCTTCATTTACTATGAGATATATAAACAAATATAAATGCTATATTTGTAAACCATCACATGAACAAATGAGTTGTATCAGTTGAATCATATGGTTACCTGGCTTTCCTTTGGGAAATGTTTATTCCATCATGTGCAAGATCAACATCCAACATTTGCCATCACTTGTATGGTACTGAAAAAGCACCTGATGTCTATTCTTTCCCACAAAACAATTCTCTCAAAAAACATTGCTACATGTTCAGAAATGCAAAATGTAACTTTATACACTGCTGCAGATTCCCAGCAGTCCTTCCACCATTAACCAGAGACAGTCCCCAGCATGCATGAGAATCAGATGACAGCTGTCGTGTTTGTCAGTGATGTAAACCTCCGCATTTTTTGAGGAGTTTGACTTACATCACACAGCTCTGAGCCAGACCTAAGTGACTATTCTGGATGCCACAAGAGGTGAAGATCTCTTACGGTTTCCAAATGTAACAAGGAATATCAGTTACAGCTCCTCCAGGCGAGTTGTGAACTTTCAGACTTTTCAAAATTTACTTTCACATGTAGCCAACCAACAGTTTATCCATAAACTCGACTGTAGAGGAAACTGCTAGCTCATATGATCAAGACACGCTTCCTCTGCTTATTAATGGACTGTCTTAAGACAATCACAAGACAAGTACATCTTTAAGAGCAAAGCTGAAGAAGATAGTAAGCGACCATGAAAGATTCTCACAAATACAAAACATGTTCTACTCTGAACATCACAAACAGTTAGCATCACTTATAGAACAACACCTTCTTTTGTTTTCTTAAGAGAACTGCTTCCCCTAACAAATTAGAAGTCCAGAGGTAAACTGAATGATGGATATTCATTTCATACATTTCAGCATGATTATCATTCAAGGAGTCAAGGCCTCAGTGTAAACCTGAGCTAAAGCACGTCTTCAATCACTACGTGCTGAAGTCATTTTGTGTGGCAGTTGGTGCAGGTTGAAATCTGAGCACTGGACCACACACACCCTTTCAGTATACTTGCTGTAATGCTCTTGCACTTTTAGCAGCACTGAGCTTGTCTTCGCTGTGCCCTTTTCCAGAATTATTCAGGAGACTAATCAGACCCCAGGGAGGGGGGCCACAGAGCCTGGGGCCCAGAATGGGCTCCATTAGATCTCTATTTGGACTACAGCCAACACAGCACAGATGATTAGTGCCTGTGGGACAACTTCTTGCTCCACCCATTGAGGGCCTCGCGAAGAACTGACATTTTTCAGAGCACAGGCCAAACAAAACTGTTCGGTGTGCTTTACATGGTGGTGTATGGTCTAAAGAAAGTGCATGTAGTAGGAGTGTAACTGGATACAAATACATTATTTGGAATGAACAGATAATGCATTCTAAACAGATAGCGATAGGAGCCCACTAGGCCTCAGTTCTTGATCATTATAAAACAAATTCCAATTCTATTTTTAAACCCACTCCACACTACAAAGACCTCAAGATACAACAGAAACTTGACTTGCTAGTAGGCATTTGCAGCCATGTCCTAACAGTTCAATAAATCTCCATTTCCTAATGATTTTCCTTGATTCTGTCTGAGCTGTATCTCCTTAGTAAATAAATTGACAGGGCAAACTAGCCTAAGGACCAACATGACTAAATGGATCAGAAATAAGGGAAGCAGGGGAAAGGTTAGTAACTTTGAGCTATTGCTCTGTATAGCCCACACAGGGCAGCCCACCATGACACTGGTTCTGCAGGGGTCTCCAGATAAAAATAGTTTTTTAGTAGTTTTTCACCAGGTTTGTACACACTGCAGCAGGGATTGTGGCCACACACATATCTTCTCCAGATCAGCCAGGTTTCTGGGCTGTTGCTGAGAAACAGAGTTTGAGCTCCCTCCAAAGATTTTCTATAGGGTTTAGGTCTGGAGACTGGCTAGGCCACTCCAGAACCTTGATATGTTTCTTATGGAGCCACTCCTTGGTTATCCTGGCTCTGTGCTTTGGGTCATTGTCATGTTGGAAGACCCAGCCACGACCCATCTTCAATGCTCTAACTGAAGGAAGGAGGCTGTTCCCCAAAATCTCGCAATACATGGCCCCGGTCATCCTTTCCTTAATACAGTGCAGTCGTCGTGTCCCATGTGCAGAAAAACACCCCAAAACATGATGCTTCCACCCCCATACTTCACAGTAGGGATGGTGTTTTAGGGATGGTACTCATCACTCTTCATCCTCCAAACACGGCGAGTGGAATTAAGACCAAAAAGTTCTATTTTGGTCTCATCTGACCACAGCACTTTCTCCCATGACTCCTCTGGA
>BRDA01011192.1:93849-116349 GCA_036984385.1 Crenuchus spilurus | reverse complement strand
TCTCTACGTCTCTCTCTCTGACTCTCTCTTTCTTTTCACTCGTCATGAGTGCAAAAAAGGCACCTTTTGTGTTGCTCATTTTCACACCAAACCTATAGCTCGCAGCCCGTCATGCTTCATGCGTACACTGTTACACACGCGTGGCAGCAGCCTGTATAGTACGTGCCTTTATTCTGAAATCAGTGCAGAGGAATGGGGGTTGGAGATTGTGTGTGCTGTGAAAACACGACTTTGTGCAAACAGAGCTGCTCTGACATAGGAGGTGAGCTCATCAGAGACTGGCTGATACCTCTGCACTCCATTTCTCTCACTCTGACCTGCAGCACTGCAGCCTCTTACAGGGCCACAGAGCCAGGCCTGAGACCGCTTCCCAGCCTTTCTCATCACAAATAATCCTGCTCCAATTAAAGGACTCAAACAAAGAAAATGCGCACTGTCCTGGCTTTTGTCAAATGAGTTTTGTTGCTAAAGTTTTGAAAGTTAACACATCCTCCAGGTCTTTGCATGGACACAAGGCTGCCGTGACAGATCGTTTTAACTTAATTGTTTTTATGATGCAGCACTGTAGAACAGATGTGATTTACATAATATTTAAAATAACTGTGCAATTTTAAAGGCACAGTAACAAAATGAGTTTGTTTAGTCCTAAAGGATAAAGAAGTTAGAAAATTGTCATACACATGAAATATCACAACAGGAATATCACAAGAGGAAAATATGGAAAAAATGTAGGATTTGGACCCCTCGGGTTATGTTTTCTCTAACATCACACACATGAAGAATCTATGAGGAGTTCTATTTTTGTGACACTGAAAACATGAAAAGTAAAGATTTCTGAGCAGAAAATATCCAAGAAGCTGTTGTTGCAGTCATTGATATGTGCTTGAGTGTACAACATCATAACCTGCCCATGAAGAAAATCAATACTCTGTTCAAGAACACTGAGCCTATATTTTAACCATCCAGTCATCTCGGTGGCTGTGCAGGTCATGATGATGACATCAAGGGTTTTACAGAAGTTTCAAGAGTCTATTGACTTCTTATCTCTGTTGACTATTGAGTGGTATGGCTGTGTCTTTACAATTCGCCGCTTATCAGCCAATTTTCTGGAGTACTGTGGCTTCTCTTAAGCATAACAACTGTTTAACTGATACTTTATGTCATGTAAATGGTTGTAATGAGCTGAGCTGAATCAATTCTATAAATGCAGTCAGCCGAGGTTCCCCAAGCAAAACCAGTGACGCAGAAGGGCTGGCTAAGTTCTGCAGTCCCTCTGTCCACATTAATGATGTTTTTATTGAATAGAGTAGAGTACTTCTTCCATTTAACCCCTCATATAATTGTTCTTTCTCACAAATATCATCCATGTGGTGGAACATTTGAGCTTAATGTGAATGTAGCTCTGTAGTAATGCCGGACCTACTCAAAGAGCGCTGTCTGTCTGAGCTGAGCTGTCCAGTCCAGCTGTTCCACTGCTGTCTTTTATCAAATGTCCATCACTGTCTTTGGCAGTGTGAATGGAAGAGAATTAATTTTTACACATGTTTATTACATCACTTGTCACTTTTTCATGGATTTTAATTTTACAGTGAATTTAACAATGCATTCTGTTCCCCCAGATACACCACAGTATGAGTCTATGATGTTTAAGTTCATTAACAGATCAGGTCTTAGCTTGATTTGAATGAACTGTGTTGGTTTGTTCAGTTTATCTTAAAAAGTGGGGGGGGGGGGGGGTCAACTTTTTACACCTGTGGTCAAAAAAATGTTGCCAAAGTGCCAGAATGGCAAAAAGTGCCCTCTTTGCTGCCCTTTACATGAGAAAAATTGAGTGTCCCTTTTTTGCAATAAATTGATTGTAAGCCCTGTAGAACAAGAAAGATTGATAATCTGTCTTAACGGGTCCCCTTATTTGGTTGATATTCCAATAGAAAAGACTACATTAAGTGTCCTCTATTGCAGCGATTCTCAACTGGTGGGTTTTGGGTCGCGGACACGTTCTGGGTGGGTTGCGGAGAGATTATAAAAAATAAATACAGTTTAAAACCATTAAAATAGTTGATGCTTTATCTGATTTTGTCCTCGTCTTTTAAATTGAAAATAGACACAGAGAGGCACGTGACAGACGAGCACGCAGAATTCTCGTTGCCATGGTAACCACCATTTGCTGGTTATCAGTGTTGCCAAGTCCGCTTATTATAAGCAACGTTGGGCTTGTTTTTTTCTACAGTTGCTTGCAAATCTCGTGAGTGGCGGGTTGTGGTTTTTTTTAGCTTGTTTTTGAATGTGTAGTTGCTTATTTGGGCTTGACTTTCTTTCCGAGTGAAACTCTTTGATTATCTCTCGGCTCCCCGTAACAAAGGCTAACAAACATGGGTTTCAGTGCCCCAAAACACAATGACACAAAACAAAGAAATTAGCTAAAAATAGCCACCTACGTAGTCTGCCAATTTTTATATTAAAAGTCTTTAGCATAATTTTTATATTTATGTATAATGTCATAATAAATGTTTACCTTTATACTGTTTTAAAGGGGCCTCTGTTTTACCGAATGTGGTGGGTTGCCAGTTGGGCTTATTTTGGGCTTGTTTTTATAGAGCTGGTTGCTTGTTTCTATCATGAGATCTGGCAATACTGCTGGTTGCTCTTCTGTTTAAATTTGTGATGATGTTTGGAGGCAAAGAATTGGGTGATAATTTTATGCTACATGCTTTTAACAGTTTATAAATATTTAATAAAAATATTATGTAATATTTTATAAATGAGCAATATAAATTTTATTATTTTATTATTAATAACACCTAAGTGTTATTTTTGGTATATTATAATCATATCATAATTTGTAAGTAATTTATTAATATTTATTAATAATATTAATTTAATTTATGTTCCAGCACCCCCTCAAACCCCCCCCCCCCCCCCCGAGTCAAGCCAGTAATGTCCCCCCTGAAATCTCTTAAATTCTCTTTACATGCATGTAAATGTGTTTTTGAAGGTTATGTTTAAAAAATAAATTTGTTTGGTTTGTATTCTATAAAAGCGGGCCCGACTTAATGACCATGAGAAAATGTGGTTCCTGGGCTGAGACCAGTTGAGAACCCCTGCTCTATTGCACCCCCACTAGACAGTGTCCCAAAGTGAGCAATTTTAGTTGAGAAAATGTGATGCAGTGTGCCTACAATTATACATGATTAAGTGCCCAGGTAGGTGCCCCTCTAATTGAGAAGTGCTCCTCCAGTACAAAAAAATGTGCCCTTTTAATTTTTTCTCCCCTGCCCTTCAAACATCCTGAGTCCATCATTGTGTTGCTGTAGTGTATATACTGTGTTGATGTTTTGCAGAGATTCTACATGAAATTGGTAGCACTGGGCATGCATTCACTGTGCCAGTGGGGTAAGGTACAGCCTTAGTCACTGGTGAGGCTGATGTAGATCTACTCTTACAAAGTTACTTAAATGATCGGTCTTTGAAGTGAGTGTGTATTGGGGTGGGTCTGGGACATCAGCTGGCTTGGTCTGAATATGTTGCTTAAATGTGAGCTCAAACCTTTTCTAATCACATTTGAGACAATTTTATACGCATTCCTAGATCACACGCATAGCATATACTATATGTAATGCTGTAGACTTCACTTAGCACTGTACTGCACATGTGCATTTCACACTCATCTTCCTCACTTGATGAAATGTGTGTGTGTGTGTGTGTGTGTGACTTTTCAGGGCAGAAAGGTGTGACAGCTATGCTGTAAGACACTTATTCACACAAGACAGGAAGAGCTGAGGATACACTATATGGACAAGTATTGGGGCACCTCAACACCCCAAATCATCCCAGAAGTTCTTGTTGGAGAACCATCATTCCAAAGAACGCAGTTCCACTGCTTCACAGTTCAATGCTGAGTCACTTTGTAGACCTCTGGACAGTGCCTGGTATTAGACATGGTGCCAGTAGGTTCATGTTTAGTCCAGTTCTATTAGCAGTACTTCTATACAGAGAGACAAGCTGTGTGTGCATTTGTACATCTGTATAACGGGTGCAGCTTAATGCAGCTGATTGCATTCATTAGAAGGGTGATGTGGATTTAAGAAGTCACTTAGTGATCAGTTTTTGAAGTGTGCTTGTATTGGGGTGGGTCTGGGACATCTGACCTCAATGTTGAGTCTTCCAGAGGTGTTGTGGGCTTAATTCAGTGAAGCACTGATGACTTGTGAGGTAGTAGGTGTTTGTTGAATTGGGCTCAGCCCTGTGTGTAACCAGAGTCAGAGTTACATCACTGTCAGTTCCTCCATGGTGAACGTGGCTCACCCTGCATTTACCATTGTAGCACTGGTCACTTCTGCCTGCTGGGTCCAGCACTTAGACACTTTTGAGTCTCAGCTTTGGTGAAACTGGTTGCTTGGCACAGTTGATTAAAAGGGTGAAATTTAATTGCTGTCATGGCAGTAGCAGATGGTCTTGGAGGCAGAAGAGGAACACTGGCTATTTATAAGTGGTCTTCTATGATTTCTCAGTATGACATGAGTGCTTTCTTCCCTTTCGAGTAAATGTGTCTCAGTACATGACTTATGGGAAAGGGCTTATAACAATGCTAGGACCCTAGATTAGTTGCGCCGTGACATGCCCGTTCATCTCATGGTGAACACTCTTTGTTGCAATTTGTGTTTTTGAGGTATTGGCATTAGTGCCAGAGTAATGTGTGAAAATAAGAGTGGGAGAGTGTACACTACAGTATTACAGCCCAGCTGCAATGACACATTATAATTGTGATTGTTTGGGCTGATGTGGTTTTGCAATTAATGGAAATTGCACATTTGAGTACATACAGCAGTCAGTCACATGGTCCTCTGTGAAAACACCTTTGATCCACTGAAGCCCGAATGAGTCAGAGCAAACATGAAACACACTGAAACTAAATTTGCATATTTCTTAGATGGCTCACATGCTGAGCAATGCTGGTTATAACAAGAAACGGTACATTTTTAGCTCATTCTACAAGGAATGCATTATGCTTTTTGTCATTAGCTAATTGAAGCCCTTCTAGTTATTGATGCCTTTTCAATAAATAATGGCTTTGCTCTCTCTCTCACACTCTCTTTCTATCTCTCTCTGTCCCTTTCTCCTCTTTTTATTTCTATTAATCTCTCTTTCTCTCTCTCTCCCTCCCTCCTTCTGTCCCTCTCTCCTTCTCTTTTTATGTCTTTCTCTCTCTTTCTCCCTCCCTCTGTATCTCTCTCTTTCCTTCTCTTTGTCTTTCCATTAATTTCTCTCTCGCTCTCGCTCTCGCTCTCTGTGTGTGTGTCTCTCTCTCTCTCCTTTTTTATATTATATCCCCCCCCCCTGCAAATTAAAACATGCTTTTTGTTATGATGATGAAATAGAAAATTGTGAAATGGTTCATTGTTTTTCATCATTTAGATATAAAAGCTAAACTGTCAGTTACATTTTTTATGACAAGTAAAATGACATTTGAAGCTTTTTTGTTTTAATGTAGATCAGTGTGGCTTAAGGCTCATTAGAGTAGTTTTGATTGTTTATAATGGTGCTATATAAACAGTATTAAAAGGCTTGAAATACATGTGAAAGTATGTATAATTGATATAAAATGTAATGGTTTACATTTCTGAATTCAGTTCATATCTACAAACTTTTTCACTATGTTTACATTTTTGGAGGTTCACTAGTAAGAGCAGTAAACAATTGCAACATCTCACTCATGCACTCTTTCTTTTCCTTTCCTCTCAGGTTTGGATTAATGCTTCTCTCCATCATGCTAGTGGTGGTGGGCCGGTTTCAGTTTGCATGTGTGTGAGCTCCACTGGCCTGCTGGGATGAACATGCCACTACATCAGATTTCTGTCATCCCCCGGGATGTCACTTCCTCCAGGGGGTCCGGCAGCAATGGGAAGACCAAGGACAAGGACAAACAGGTGAGTCTTAATCACGTCCTCTCTATGCTTCCTGTGCTGGTCCTTGAAGGGGTCAGCACTGAATCTGTCCTGTGATGTTGGACTGACCCTCGCTCTGCTCTGCAGGCTGTGTAAACACCTCTTCGTGTTTGTTTTATGGCTGTTTGTTTTGGTGCTTGTGACCAAGAGAGATTGTCTAGTTTCATTCAACTCTGTGGTGTAAACCCTTAGTTTCAGGCTTGGACTCCAATAAAGGAAGTATGTGAACTAGAGGAACTCTACGCTGAGGGGGAAGCGAGGGGTGAGCCGGTTTCCAGTAAGAGAAGTTGAGCAGTATGACTAAGTGAAACACATTGTGATCAGAAGTAGAAGAGAAAGTAACCATTCCTGTTAAAGGGGTCATGCAGGCTGCACATCTGTTGCATGTGGTGAAGAGCTGGCTTGGCCTGAATTTGTTGCTTAAATGTGAGCTCAAACCTTTTCTAATCACATTTGAGACACTTTTATACACACTCCTAGATCACACGCATAGCAAGCATATATGTAATGCTGTAGACTTCACTTAGCACTGTACTGCACATGTGCATTTCACACTCATCTTCCTCACTTGATGAAATGTGTGTGTGTGACTTTTCAGGGCAGAAAGGTGTGACAGCTATGCTGTAAGGCACTTATTCACACAAGACAGGAAGAGCTGAGTATACACTATATGGACAAGTATTGGGGCACCTCAACTCCCCAAATCATCCCAGAAGTTCTTGTTGGAGAACCATCATTCCAAAGAACGCAGTTCCACTGCTTCACAGTTCAATGCTGAGGCACTTTGTAGACCTCTGGACAGTGCCTGGTATTAGACATGGTGCCAGTAGGTTCATGTTTAGTCCAGTTCTATTAGCAGTACTTCTCTACAGGCTCTAGACAAGCTGTGTGTGCTGTGTATTGGGTGCAACTTAAAGTAGCTGAATGCATTCATTAGAAAGAGTCCACAAACTTTTGTTTGTCAACGTTATGTTTTTGTACATTGACTTGGTGCATGCAGTTTAATTTTTTGGCTAAAATTATCAGATTTTAATGGATGTTCACAATTATCCTAGTATCACTATCCAGGCCCATCAACAGACTGGGGGCTAAGATTTGTAGTGTGGGCGTAGCCTTGGTTGTTGTCCACAGCTGCCCTGAAAGCTTCCCTGCCTCCCCCACCCAAAATATGGCTTAAGATGTGGATTAGTGCCCCGGGGAGATGTGTGGTGGGCTTCTGCAGAATCATTAGGACTGTAGTCCTGTTGTGTTCCCCGCTGGGCCAGGCTCATCTCAGCAGCATAATGACGGATAAGGCCATGTCAGGCTGCATGAAGCCAGATGTTGTGCAGTTTTGTGGGTTGAGCCGCCCAGCAGCCTTATTGGCTGATGGCACAGTGGACTGATATGCAGCGTTTCTGTCTGTTTTCTTTGTTTGAGAAATGCACTTGTTTTGCTGAGTCACTGGTTCAAAACACCATCAGCGCATGTTTGAGCTGAATATTTACCTGCTGTTTTCTGTCTTTCTACTGCGGCTGTGCAGGCTGTAAGCCCTCGGCTGCACCTTCTGTTCTAGCCTCGCAGATAGTTTCAGAAGGTGATTGGAGGATGACACTAATAAGCGTGCTGTCAGTGGCCGGCACTGGGCTGCCAGCGCTTGTCACAGCCGAGCAGGAAGTGCTAGACGGGCCATTTTTTTCGCCTGAACGGACTTAAGTAGCAGGAAGTTAATGCTTAAATACAGATTTGTCAGTCAGTGCTCACAGACTATTTCAGAGAGTTCTGCTATTGCGACACAGTTTTAAACACTAGATAAAAAGCTGAACAACAGACTATAAAGTGTTACTCAGAAATGTTTCTTAGCACTCACATTGTTTTTCCACACTTGATTGAATATGTTTATCATGTATATTAATCTGATTTATTGGCCAAATATGTTGACACATGGAATTTGTTTTCAGTCGCTGTTGTTTCTTTAGTGTTCAATCAATCAAAATTTATTTATATAGCGCTTTTTACAATGGGCGTTGTCACAAAGCAGCTTTACATATTTAATATCAAACAAATTGAATCTAAGCCCGATGTGAGCAAGCCGAGGCAACAGCGGCAAGGAAAAACTCCCTCAAGGCTGGAGGAAGAAACCTTGGGAGGAACCAGACTCTCAAAGGGGATCCATCCTCCTCTGATCAAACTACTGACACAGATTTACATCCTTAGTTAAATCTGACATTGTGCTATAGTATATAACATGAATGATATTAATAATAGTGATCATTGCATTCATATTAGGTGTCATAATTTAAAATGCAGTAGCATTAGAGCTTCAGTCCAATGTAAGTGAGCAGCAGGTCTGGTGTCAACCTCAGGAAAACCCAACTATTGTATTGTGTTGTATAGAATATACAGCTAATGTACATATGATTTACACACAATATAACGTAAACAGTATACATAGTATACAAAAGCTGTGCAATTACAATTAATATATAGATAGAGTGCCATTTATTTACATAATACACAACAGATTATATTAAGACGTAATGTATAAGGTAGTGCAACCAACAGCAGTGTATAAGAAGTTTGTGAATGAATGACATATCATTGATGCAGCGATGCCTGACATTTGTTTCTAAGATGAATAAAATGGAACTGAATTTGTGGTCAAAAGCAGTATGTTATCAGTAAATGATTCATCACCATTGAGTTTGTCTATTGTTCTGAGTAGAGTAGTTTTTAAGCTATGTTAACCAACCCTGTGGTCAAAAGTCACTTTACAGTCAGCTCTCTGCAGCACACTGCTGCTTTAATGGTGGTATCAATTCTTTATCAGTTAAATAAATCACTTATGATAGCATCACAGATATCATCACTCTTATTGAGGTGTTTATGGAATCTCATATTGTGATGATAATAACAGTACGATTCATCTCTCAGCCCTATACCTGCTTATGAATTTACTGGCAAAATGAAAATGTTTGTATAAAGAGCCCATACGTTGTGTTTTTAATTTATTTTGTAATTTAATTTTTTAGCATAAAGTAAACAACAAACTAAAAAGTAATCAAATTAAAAAAAAAATCAAAATCAAAAAACGATTATAACATGTTTGCCTTTCAGCGCTCTGGTCTTGGCTTTGAGTTTTTCTGACTAGTTTCCATGTTCTCCCGGTGTCTGTGTGGGTTCCTCTGAGGTCTTCGGAGTCCAAAAACATGGGGGTCAAGTGAATTGGTCATTGTAAATTGTGCTAGTCTGTGTGTGTGTATGTCTGTGCCCTGCAATGGATTGGCGCCCTGACCTGGCAACTGTTACATTAGTGTAATGCCCTGCCCAATGCCCAATGAAGGGGTTAAGGGAACTCTCCATGACCCTGACCAGGATTAAGGGATTAAGAAGATGGATGGATGAAGCACACGTATACAATTGAGTTTTAAACTATGATAACAGATGAGTTAAGTGTTAAGAGTTCAATGTTATGCCAAATTTTCAGCATCATTTTCTCCAGAGGAAAACATTTTTAAGGTAGGTATATACTGCCAAAAAGTCAATTGGCTTCCTTGCAATCTTTCAAGCATGATATCTCTGGTATTTTTTAAGATTTCTCTTTGATTTTTGGAGTACTGATACTTTATATATTTCTTCATGGGATGATCTCAGCATTTTTTTGATCAAACCTTTGTAAGTACTAGATTAGCAGGCTTGAATATTTTATTAGGTGCGAAAAAATGACAAAAATGGAAACTTGTCTTTATCTTCAATATGTTTCATCTGTATTTAATTTCCTTACATCAGGACATGAGTTTATTGGTTATAAATAAAAGTCCAAAAAATAAAGTCAAAATCTTTAGTGGTTTTTGAGATATACCGTTTAGAAAATACATAACTTTCTGCCTCTCGGTGGCCATATTGGATGCTAATTTGTAAAAATTATGTAACCTAGGAATTATTTACCATTTACTGATTCATATGGTTCAAAAAAACATTATGAATCATTTAATGTTAGACATTTTAGTTTGGGAGTATATACCTACCTTTTAAGCGAACATTCCCTACCTCTCTATCCCTTAGAGTAAAACAGGCTGTTTTTGTTACTGTTCTTTTAATATGGATTTTTGTAAGTGGACTATGTTTTGATTGTACATCTTCTATTGTGCACTCATTGAAAAATGTAGTGTGAATGGGTGGAGCTTGGCTGCTTTAGGTTAAATAGGTAAATATACAGGGCGTCCTGTTTGCTTCTTTACCCAAACGATTATGAATAACTTTAATACTAATGAAGACATGGTGATGAAATTTAGATTAAATATACCTTTATATGTGTGAAAAAGACTGATATACACAATTACAGTGCAGGTAGACGGGTGTTAATTTTTGATGACTAATAGCTGCAGCTGTTAGAGTTGAGGCTGGCGCACATGCAGCGTCCATCGGTCACCTGCTGCTGCAGTGAGACTTTAAAGCTCTCAGTTATCCTCGTGGACACAGCACAGGACTTATGTCACCCTGAGACTTGTACAGCAATCTGTGCATAAAGTATCAGTGCACAATACAGGAGGAGTGTTCATAGAGTGAATGTACTGAATACAAACTTGATTCAGAAGCTGCAACAATAAAATCAAGCTGCCAAGAAAGCGCCATACAGACCACATCACCACCTGATCAGGAGAAAAGAAGTGCATGCTGGACATTTTCCATACATGTTGTATCCTCAGTCTTTCTCACACAGACTGAGATATATTTAATCCAAAGTATGCTTTAGCTTTAGCCACCGTGCTGTAACTCAGTTTCAGGGTGTTAGCAATCTTTTTATAGTGTAGGCCATCTTTGTGGAGAGCAACAATTCTATGTCTCACATCCTCAGAGAGTTATTTGCCATGAGGTGCCATGTTGAGTAGCCAGTGGCAAATATGAGAGAATTGTACCCAAAGCACCAAATTTAACAGCTCTGCTCCTCATTTACACCTCGAACCTTGTAAGTCTAATGAGTCACATGACACCAGGGAGGGGCAATGACACAATTGGTCACAATTTGGACATGTTCACTGTGAGGTGTACTCATTGGTGTTGCAGCTATTTGGACATTAATGGCTGTGTGTTGAGTTCTGTTCAGAAGACAGTAAATCTATACTGTTATACAAGCTGTACACTAACTACTCTAAGTTACAGTGGCTTGCAAAAGTATTCATACCCCTTGAACTTTTTCACATTTTGACACCTTACAACCACAAACTTAAATGTATTTTATTGAGATTTTAAGTGATAGACCAACACAAAGTACCACATAATTGTGAAGTGGAATGAAAATGATACATGGTTTTAAAAATTTGAATCAAATAAAAATCTTAAAAATGTGACGTTCAAAAGTATTCAACCCCTGTACTCTGATACCTCTAAACAAAATCCAGTGCAATCAATTACCTTCAGAAGTCACTTAATTAGTTAATAGAGTCCAGCTGTGTGTAATTTAGTCTCAGTATAAATACACCTGTTCTGTGAAGGTCTCAGTGGTTTGTTAGAGAACACTAGTGAACAAACAGCATCATGAAGACCACGGAACTCACCAGACAGGTCAGAGATAAAGTTGTGGAGAAGTTTAAAGCAGGGTTAGGTTATAAAAACATATCCCAAGCTTTGAGCATCCCAAGGAGCACAGTTCAGTCCATCATCCAGAAATGGAAAAAGTATTCTACAACTGCATACCTACCAAGACATGGCCGTCCACCTAAACTGACAGATCGAGCAAGAAGAGCACTGGTCAGAGACGCAGCCAAGAGGGCCATGGTCACTCTGGAGGAGCTGCAGGAATCCACAGCTCAGGTGGGAGAATCTGTACACAGGGCAACTATAAGTCTGCACTCCACAAATCTGGTCTTTATGGAAGAGTGGCAAGAAGAAGACCATTGTTGAAAGAAAGATATAAGAAGTGACGTTTGCAGTTTGACAGAAGCCATGTTGGCTTGCAATCTTTCCAGAACAGTTGTATTTATACTGAGACTAAATTACACACAGCTGGACTCTATTAACTAACTAATTGACTTCCGAAGGCAACTGGATTTGAAAAAAAAATTGAGAACCGTGTATCATTTTCATTCCACTTCACAATTATGTGGTACGTTGTGTTGGTCTATTATTTAAAATCTCAATGAAATACATTTACGTTTGTGGTTGTAATGTGACAAAATGTGAAATAGTTCAAGGGGTATGAATACTTTTGCAAATTGTAGGTGCATCCAAATATTTTAGGCTGGTGTTGTATGTCCTGGTTCACCTGTACTATTTAATGGCATATTTTCCTGGATCATGTGCCAAGCTTAACTGACTTGACTTTTGTTCCCGTGTCTGCTGTGCTCGTAGCTGAATGTGCTGGTGGCCGTGGTGTTGGCTCGTTTTGTCTGCTTTTAACCTGTGACTCCTGCAGCCTGCTGCCCAAGTGTTTTAACACAAAAGCCATGCTAAGACAATGTCCTGCCTAAACAATACTGTTATCCTCACATACAATAGAGTTCTGGCATCAAGTGCTGCAGGGAGTCTGCCAAGATGCCTTCAAGTGCTCTCTCAAATTGTCCATGTATGAGTCTCATGGAAACGTGACTTTAGTTTTACCAGACTCCTATACAGATTTTCATTCAGTTTACCATTTCTGGCTTAAAGGCTCTTGGCGAGGGTAGATTTTACTCAGCGGAGACTCCACGTGAGTATTAGTCATTGGAACAGAGTAATCAAGCAGGTATTGTTCCAAGCTTGGATGCTGTGCAGGAACATAATGACCACAATCTATCAAAACCTCAGGCTGCAGAGACCCTGCCATATTAAGATTAAACATTTGATTCTTCTACGTTTGTGTTGCTCATGCTTCAGTGAACTGTTATTGCACTGAGTGGTTTGAAGTGTTCACCTCATCAGGAATGTCACGCAGACAGACATTGATAGACATCTCCTCCTTTCTTCTTAAATGTTTATCAATAAGCTTCTGTTTCTTGACAAGGCCTGAATGTATATTCACTGATGATGTCAATGTCAGACTTTATTGTCCTACACCAAGGAGGAATTTGAGTGGAGTCAGGTACATTAAAAGGAGGAAAAGAACTACGAGATATGAAGGATATAAAAGCACAAGCATGTGACATTAATAGAAAAGACAACCATGATTACAGATTTCAGTTAAGAGATCATTTCAGAGTAAGTAAAGTGAGCCGATGAGTGTAAACATTTTCAGTGTTTAACTGATAAACTGAACACTGTGAACTGAAATCATGAATTCAGGTAACAGTTGAGCACCACATGGCATTTAAACACTTGTCCTTCTGTGGCGGCCAAAGGAGGAAACACATCAAACATGCTAGTCCATCTTCAAGAGCACCATCCCTCCATGCAGATCAAAGTACTAGTCTCTTTTATTCAATCCTTTACAAAGCCATTTTCACACCCCAGCTCCCAGTTACATCCAGTAACCTCTGACTTAGACACACACTGACCTCCATCTGACCACAACACACACACACACACACACACAGTCTGGTGGTGCTGGCATGAGTTTGTATGTGAGTTGTATGTGCACCTTAAATACTCACTACATTCATTTTACCCCTTGTAAATAATGTATTTGTATCTTTTCATATTAGTTTTTTAAATGAAGTAAAATAAATGTGGAGTCATGACGGTTGAAATCAAAATATATTCATCACAACAGAATGTGGTGCCATTATGTTCTCCATCTAAAGTTGCTGAAGATTGACCTTTCAGACAACCTCCACAGTGACCAAAAAAGTACTGCCCCACTGACGGTCCTGTATCTTTTTAAGGAGCATAAGGGTTATTGTTTAGTACCTATGTGGAAAAATAAGCTGTTATTCTTCAGTAAGGATTGTAAGTGAGCAGTGAGGAATGTAAATGTAAAACCATTGGTCGTGCCAAGTAGCATCACCAGGGCAAAATTATCTTAAATTGATTCACCATTTGAACTCTACATAATTCAGGGCTAACAACCCTGAGCAGTAAACCATGCTTAGCCTTACCTGCAAGAACTGTGACAAGGGATGAAGTGAGAAGATTATATCACTAATCTTATGAAATGGCCGGCCTTCATTTGCAGACAGTTCTAGTGAACACGTCTGTCTGAACAAACTAGTGGTGTGGGTTGTTAGTATTTCATGAGGTTATTGTTAATTAGTCTAATGCTATAAGCATTAGCTGCTGTTTTTACATTTCCATCCGGACTAGTTCTTCCCTATAGGTTAATGGTTTAATTAAGATGGGGAAGTAGGGGTTTAGGGGGTAATTCCTTCTTTTACAGGAGCTTCTCGATTTTTAAATTCAGATTTGCCGTGTCTGTGTTTTCCCCCCTGAATATACACCGGGAATTACCTACCAGTAAAGCCTGGTTCACACTACAGGATAATTGGGCAAATAAGTCTCTCCCAACAATCGTAAAATATCTCCCAATTTCAAGGTGATTGTAGTCAATTATCTTCCCAGATCATCCTGCAGTGTGGGGTATCAAAAATCTAATCTTTACCTCTCTGATCTTCCCCAAATGCAGTCAGGGGCATCTCGATTATGAATCGTAAATATGAAACATGTTTAATATTTATGACTTATTATCCTATAGCGTGGCGTGGAGTCTCCCAGGTACATAACACGGTGATGGCATGAATGTCTTTAAAATGTGTGCTGTCATGGTTTCATCCACATCCTTTTGTTTTTTATGGCATTTTTTCTGGACATAAAGCTCTGATTTATGGACATAAAGCTCTGAAAGATGATGCCTCAAGAAACCCTGAAGTTTTCCGTCTAATTGGTTAAAATAAAGTTTCATTTCTTGAGGCTTCGTGTGCACACAAACCTCCCTGCTGGTCAAAAACTTTATAGTCATTTCAGCTGTTTGTGATGGCCACTTGGCTGTCTTGAAGTGTCAGCAATGGAGTAATCACTTCCAAGAATAGAGATAAAAAACACCCTTCTTTTTATTCCATCCATCAGTTTTTGATGTGTGGTAATGGAAATACAGTGGAACCTTGACTTACGAGTTTAAATAATTCTGTGACGGAGCTCGTAACTCAATTTGCTTGTATGTCAAATTAAATTTTCCCATTAAAATGAATTTAAATTCTATTAATACATTCCAGCTCCCCAAAAACCACACCAATTTTTTGTGTTTTTAAAAAAGAAAATACACTTTATTAATAACAAATAATGTATAAAAATAATAATACATAATTAAAGAGAGTGTAAATAAACTGGTTTTATTAAGAGCAAACTTTCTTAGCTTTCACTTGCAGGGCATTTTAATAAAATCCCGTCCAAGGAGGTTTGTTTCTTTCTCCCTTTAAAAAGGTTTTAAAAATGAGTGACGGAACTGTTGTTACACAGCACCAACGTGCAACCTCTTCTTCTTCAGCAGTGATCTTGGCACTCACTCACTCACTCACTAGGGACTCCTAGTGGCAGGTGACGGAAGTTCGCTCAGTAGTAACTCAGATTTCGGCTTGCATCATAAAACAAAAAATCTACCAAGTGACAGTTCGCATCTTGGAAAATTTGTAAGTTGATTATCTCTTACGTCAAGGTTCCAGGTCTATTAATGTAAAAAAAACAAAAAACTTGTCAATATGATGGGTGATGGTGACTTCAACACACACACTACTATGCAAATTTTACCACCAAGGCTTCAGATGTCATCAATGACATCACTCTCCCTTAACAATGCAAACCTTGATATATATATATGCTTTATTAAAGACTTCCTGGATTTCTTGGCACATGCTCAGATGCCTCGGCACAATACTACCCCTAGTCTCTGGATGCAAAGCTTTAGGAGTTTCCAGGCAGATGTCATCTCAAGTGTGAAAACAAACTAGCTGCTACTGCTGCTGTTAGGTGTATTTACCGGTAGTCTCTTTTATACACTTCTATACTTTTAAGAATATTTCTTAATTGTTAGGCCATTGTGATTAAGGCTTTGTTGTTCCTTCTGTCTCAAATGGTAACTGTTCAGGCAATACTGAACACTATATTGTAAACTTCTTACACATAAGTAATAAAACCTGTATTAACTGTTGTTTTTTTGTCTGTGTCATGTGATCATATCACGTTTACTTATTTATTAACTTATACACTTATTATTTATATATTCTCAATATTCTTACAACTTGTCTATTTTTATATGAGGCTGAATATAACAGTTACAGATCTATTAGTTTAACAGTATTTAACATCAGATGTTTAAGGAACTCATAGTCACACAGTGACTTGTACCTGCAGCTGTGATTATAATCACCTCTTTATTAAACCTTTTTATTATCATCCACTTAAGTTTCTTTTCCTCCACTTAGCACTCTCCCAGGCAGTGTATGAAGTGGAAGACTTTGCATCCAGATTAAGTTGATTATTGAGACTCTTTTTAAGCAAGTTACTGTACATGTTGACATTCAGAGAATGACTCATTTCAGTAGAAACTAACACCATACATACCTGAACATAAGTATTTACTCACTAACCAAAGCTGGCTCATATTGCTTTATCAGTTATTGGTAATTATTGATAAATCAGTAAGTGGCCTTGGCTTTACTGTTTTAAAAACAGGAGATATTTTGTTTTTCTCTGCACTTTGACACAACAGGTGCCGTTATAAAAACACCAAAGCCACACAAATAACCTGTGCATGTTACTATTTTTATTTACTGTGCCTTGAACATGACTGTTCATGTGTGCTGGAAGCTATTTCACAAAGCAGAGTTGATCAGTTTGGTGGGAAACTTAAGCCCAAAGTCAAACCTGTCCAGTGGGAAAACTGCAACAGGGCATTCTAACAGGAGAATCCTTAACTTTGGTGTTAAGCTGACTGGTTAACTTCGAAATACTGAATAATGAAATACTTCCCTGCACTATAAACCTTTTTATAACCAAAGTAAACTTTACCTTTTCATTACAAAATACCACAGAGGCCTCAAAATCTACCATGCTGTTCCTTTTTAAACAGAAATGATAAAAACATCTCATCTGTGCTCAGGACAGATTCATAGCCATGACCATGTAAACAAACCTTCACCCCACCATTACAAATTCTCTGTGCTTCACAGTTTGTACAGTAGCTTGTACTATTGTTTCTTTTGTTCTTCTGTGTTTAGGCCATTAGGTGAGGTAGAGGAGGAGATTGGGTCCACCCCTTGTCTCCATTAGTGGATCACACCTGTGTTTAATCTGTTTTAGAGGAGTTTTGTGTAGTGTTTTTGATGAAGGCCTTGAAGCGTGGGCTGAAACATCATGTTTTTAATTCAGTGAAGAAGTTAATTTATGGCAGAGTGGATTGCTATTCCTCACATTGCACCTGTAGAATTGGCTGTAGGTGTTTTGGGACCAAAAGGCACGGCTGGGAGGCAGGGTCACTTTCCCTCGCTCTGCCAGCATGCAGATGAGTGAAGAGTGACGGCTGGCGCTCAGTCAGAGAGAGCACAACCCATCTGTCTATTGCAGACAACCCCTCTTCTGTGTGTCCTCAAAAAAAACCCTCTTCCCTCTGCTTTAGATTCAGCGTCAGCTGCCTTTCACGCACAGAGCGCTCCCAAATGTTCTCAACAGAACAAGTGGCCCAAATGTCACGTATAATGGTGGGTGGGGGGTGTCTGATTTCTTTTGTTGCTTGTTGACTGCTTCATTGCATGCATCCAGCCATGAAGGAGCTGGAACAGCGCGAATTGAGTTTATATATTGTGAATAATGCTGAATTCATTATAACCCCCAGTCTGCTGTAATCCATATTAATGACATTAATGACATTTTTACCGTGATTAGTATTATTCGTAGTGTTTGATGTGGACTGAATTGTGGGTTGCTCAGTTTGGACACGTCTAAAGCTCTGAACGTGGCTCTAGAGGAATGCTGGAAAAAAGCATGGTGCTCCAGAAGAAAATCCATTCTGATCAAACGCTGACCTCCGAGCTTACACACACCCTCCTCGCTTTGAAGAAGACTTTTGTTTTTGATGTGAGTCAGAGAGAGAACAGTTTATATAGGCCCACGTGTGTCTAAACAGCATTTTTACACACACTTCATGAACCAATAAGATGGAAAAAGATGTTCTCAAGGCTGCTTAGTGCTTTTTGAGTACTGAAGGTGTTTTAGACTGTGGTTAGGAAAAAACTGCAAGCAGTGGCAGCAATACTGACTATAATAATTTTCCATCTTGTGTCTGGCTGATAAGGCAGCTAACAGATGGATGAGGAGGTTGATCCTTGTTTTCTCACTCTGGTCCACTTTCTCTGGAGCTAGATTTAAGCCCAAATGTGTAATATTTTGTGGATTGTGATGTAAATTTTTATGCAAATTTATTACAGTGCAAATACAGAAAAGTTAGGGGAGTAATTCTGGGGTCTTTGTGCATTCAGTTCCATTTTCTGGATGTGCTAATTTACATTTAGCCATTTTCATTCATTCAGATTAACTTGTGCATTTGCTTTTTAGTTTGCTACATGCATAATATTATTGCACTGCTATAAGAAAGGTAATGGTAACATGCCAAGAAAACAGTGTTATGCCATATTTGCATATGCAAACTTTTGGCAGTATTGTTGCACCTCTGTCAGAATAGTGACCGTACAGCCTAGAGATGTATGTGAAGCTGGCAACTATAGCCACTTTCAGGTTTTGCCAAACATTGTACCACACAGACTTGTACAATTTGATCCTAATGAATGTTAAAAACAAAAAATAGGGAAATGCAAATTTGCACATTTGGAGATGGACCTGAATGCACAAATATGTCAAAATGACCCACTAAACTTACTTTATTTGTACTGTAATAATTTACATTCAAAAGATGATGTATGACTTTGAATCATGATTCACAAATATGATAACTCCATTAGCTGTGGGCAAATGTACATAAAATTAAGAGATCCTTTTATCGATTTACTGGGAGAGAAAAAAAAACATTTTGATTGCCTGTGGGGCAGGAAAGAGGCCAACCATATTGTCCAAATCTGTTCTCTCAAGACCTTTGCCTTGCTTTTGGGGTTTGTGAATGGAAATGCTATGCAAATAATGCCCACCAGCCTTGCAGCTCTGTAAAATAATGTCAGTGAAGCCATCAGGCTGCTTGAGGGAGGGTGTTTGCTGTGCAACGACAGGGTTTTAACGCTTGCACTATCTTCCTCGGGCGCTTTTAAGCTTCGTCAACACTCTAATCTCTCTGAGAGAGAGAGAGAGGAAGGTGCCATTTGATTTTTGACATACCAGTAAAGCCACAGCAACGCAGACTCACTGTTTGACATTAGCAGTGCTATCACCAGCGCTCAGAGGATGTACTCAGTGCTGTTTATGGGTAAACAGACACATCTGAAAGCTTTATTTGCATGCACAGCAAACGATGGGAGTAGTCAGATATTGGTGGATGGGAAGCACCTGCAAACCACATTTTTAGACTACTCACTTATCTTTATTTTAGGTTGAGGTTTCTGCCCTACATAACCAAACTGTTTTGGCCTCTTACAATAAAGGCTAGCTTTGAAAATGTGCAGGTGTCCTGGCTGCCTGACTCAAAGGCCTGAAATTGGCAAGAGTGGAGAAAAATATGTTGAAAATGCTCTTTAATGTACACATGAATGTGTACTACCATTTTAGAAAAGAAGCCTTCTGTCTGTGCATTAAGTCAAGCTATTACTCAAGTGCATTTTTGCTTCGCTGTGGGCAACTTTGATCATGAAAGCAGCTTTTTTGTTTTTCTTTTTACCCATAAAAGAATTACATTTGAGTTTTGGCGCCTTCTTCAGCTGACTCGACAGACTCGGATAGCTGTAATCTCGGCTGACCCACTTCTGTTGGAGCTGGAGCAGATTGTGAGCGGCTCCTCTCGGTTTTGAGGTAGCCCTCAGGGGGATTGGCACGGGCTGATCAGCTCAGAGCCAGAGGCTTTGGGACATGGACAGGCTCGTGTACACAGCTGCAGGGCTCCCTCAGGGTTTAAGCCAAGCCTCAGGCCCTTCTTTACTGTACATCTCGGAATACTGCCACCACTCCTGCTGCCGCCTGCGGGGAATACTGTGATATTGGTTTGACAGCCATGTTTGATGCTAATACATACAAGATATTCCCAAGATCTAAACTTTTAGAGCTTTCAGTGAAAAAAAGGATATCGATTAGGGGTGAGTGATATGATGATGCAGTAGCATCATATGGAGCTGATCCAGTCAATGTTTTTATGGCCTATATTGATCACGCTTTGTCTCTCAAAATGAAATATACTGGGCTGAAACATGTGCTCTGTGATCAGTGCTGGATTCTGGTGTTAAAATTCTTTAGATTTTTCAAACATGTGAGTTTGAGTCAGATGCAGTTAAAAATGCCACACTGGTTACATTCTGTCAGCGCTCTGAGCATATTTCAACACTGGCTTTAATGGGTTTCTACAGCCATGAGTGACATCCACATTATTATCTAGCAGTTGAATGAGGAACTGCATTGTCTTGTAACCAAGTGCAATGCTGCAGCAACTCGCAAAATATGCATCATATGATCTGACTAGTTCTCACAAACATTACATTATCAGCTGATCGTGAATCACATATACATAACTGATACCAATATAGCATTATCATGATACTACAGCCTGTAAACGTTTTGAGTGTACTGTGAGTGTCATATGTGGGTGTTTTATAAGATCATTAAAAGGGTCGATCCCTTACATTATATGACTGTCTGAGGCTTTATTGTAGGGTGATCATGAGCTCAAATGTAGATGGTACCACTTTTTATTTGCTATGATCATACCCAGTACACAAAATTGTGAATTAAAAATTTGATTGTGACAATGACAACTTCATAATGGCTGTGTCTGTTACCACATATAAAATCTCAGAGTCTCCAAATATCAATATATTACACCTCTCCATATTGCACACTACTAATTTAGCTTTTTTCAATAAAATAGTTTGTTGTAGTATGTAAACATAAAGCTAATACTCATTCACTTCCCAGTCTATACAGTTCATGTAATAGAATAATATAATTATAATGCCATCTGGTATTATAAACACCTGCCTTTTTGGCCTGTAGCAATTTAGCCCTGCCCATTTCAGACTGAAGTGTCTGCTTTTTGAATGAAGTACAACATAGAGCAGCCAATTAGAACAGAGATAATTTACATATGTCATTATTAAAGGTGCATTAACAAGAGCAGTCTGTTTAAAAAAATGGAGGACTTGGAAAGGGAAATGAATTAAAATTTTTAGTACATAAAACCACCTAAAAGTAATCAATGCCTGAATAAAGTACATGATGGGCTCTTTTACAGAACATGTTTGTCTCTGTGAACTAGATCTAAGCTGGACAGCTGATTTTCTTATGCCACATTAATACAGATACAATACAGATTTAAATGATGGATGGATTAATACAGTGATGTCCACTCCTGTCCTGGTGGTCCAGCTACAGTTCCACTGCAAATATTATGATCTCCTTTTTAAAAGAGCTTGATAATTAGCTGAGTTAAACCGGCTGTGCTGGGGCAAAAAGAGCACTAACCTGTGCACTGCTGCTGGCAAAATTCAGGGCTAGATTTGACACCCGTGAGCTATCACCAGGCCATTTTTGTTAGTGTAATGTTTAATATTGTTTCTACAGGTCATAAGCAGCATTCAAGGTCAATGGCATTAATTGCCTTTGCATGGCTTTGCTCTGTGCCAGATCAGCTTCAAAACATAAGCCTTTGTGCGATGTATTTATAAGGAGTCAGACGGCCAGACAGAAGATTCCCTGAAGCTCCCCATAGATCTGACACGGCCACTTGAGATCTGAAGTGTTGAAAAACATAATTAAATTTGGAGTGGAGGACACGATGCTCCAAGCCTTCGGGCAGTGGAGCTGGGCTGGGAAATGACTTTAAATACACGTTGTTGCATTAAAATTGTATTACATTGGCCTTGCAATAGTGCTTTCATTTTGTGTTAATTAGCTTGAATCCGTTCTGTGTCTGCTTTGAAATGAGAATTTTTAATGGGCTAAGAGGTAGAAATAGGTTGCATTTTTAAGCTCATTGTAAGACAACTTCTCTGATCACTCAGTTTTGTTTGCTAATAGAAATGCTGTGTGTTTGCAAGGTTTAAGTACAGTTGTTTTTGTTTGGAACTGTGGACGCTGAGACATCAGAGCAGACAGTCAGTGAGGCGGCCAGACGGCAGGATGCTCAGGAAGAAGCCTCGTCTGTTTTGCCCTTTATATCAGACCAGACATTCTCCAGAAGTGAGCTGTGAAAATACCAATATTGTTGTCAGTACGACTCCTCCAAGTTGTCCATCACTCTGTAGGTGTGCTGCTCCACTGCTTCTGTCTCTCTTTCTCTTTCCCCTGTGCTAACTGTGCAAAAAAAAAAGTTAGTTTTCTCTCTCTCTCTATTTGTGCAGAGAACCAGCAAACTCTTAAGCATCTTCTCAGACTGAGATTAGCATGCAAAGCACAGTTCACACTACTGGGTACGGCTGGGCAATTGATCGAAAGCGAAACTCAGAACCTCTAACTGATGTAGTGTTAATTATTAAATTATTAATTTATTCTTTTAATACTTAAAAAATCATACACACACACACAC
>BRDA01011192.1:83679-93839 GCA_036984385.1 Crenuchus spilurus | reverse complement strand
TGTGTGTGTGTGTGTGTGTGTGTGTGTGTATATATATATATATATATATATATATATATATATATATATAGAGGTATAGGTATTGGTATATATATAGACCATACCTGGGGAGGCTAACGAGGGTCTTGAATTTCCTCCATTTGTACACAAACTGTCTGACTGTGGGTTGGTGGAGTCCAAACTCTTTAGAGATGGTTTTGTAACCTTTTCCAGCCTGATGAGCATCAACTCTTTTTCTGAGCTCCTCAGAAATCTTCTATGTTCATGCCATGATACACTTCCACAAATGTGTGTTGTGAAGAGCAGACTTTAATAGATCTCTGTTCTTTAAATAAAACAGAGCGACTCATCTTCACCTTCAAATTAACTGCTAATCCTAGAGGTTCACATACGTTTGCCTCTCACAAATATGTCATATTGGGTCATTTTCCTCAATAAATAAATGACCAAATATATATTTTTGTCTCACTTGTTTAGCTGGGTTCTCTTTATCTACTTTTAGGACTTGTGTGAACATCTGATGACGTTTTAAGTCAAATTTATGCAGAAAAATAGAACATTCTAAAGGGTTCACAAACTTTCAAGTTTTAAAATTTTATACATTGATGTTACTTTTCTGTCTCCTTATCCTTTTTGTTGAGCTTTCTACTAGTTGTGCAGAATAAAATCTCCTATAAAGTGTACCCAAAGTGGTGGGCAGCCCCTATCCACGGCGCCTGGGGAGCAGTTGGGGGTTAGTTGCCTTGCTCATGGGCAGTTTTGTCACAACCTGCCAGGGAATCGAACCAGTGACCTTTCAGTTATAAGACTGCCATAATTCTGAATTATTATTAATAATAATTCTTTTTTGATAATTAATTAAAATGGAATAATCTGAAGAATAGATTGTGGCTGTGAGGTCAGAGATTTGGACCCTTGTTAAACACTATCTGCAGTAAAATAACAGAGCTTGTAAATTTTTCAGATGTCTCCTTTTTTTTCCTGCCTTGGTTTGTCTTTCACTGGAGCTATTTAGCAGGAAGAGCAGCTGATCTGAACGATGATGCTCTTTAATTAACCCTGAGACTTCTCTGTGTGCGGCCCACCCTGCCTGCTTTAACTGCTGACCAGTGAAGGCTGGTTAATGAGCCAGTTGTACTGCCTCTCCTGGCCTGCTGCAGCTGTGGACATGAAGATAAGCATTAAATAAATGTTAGTTAAGTGAGATAATCATTAGATACATTTGAGCCACCTCCTCCTCTCCTCTGGCTCTGCGGGCCGGAGCCAGGGCTGCTCTCCAGCTTTGAGATGGGCTTCCTCTTCCTCTCCTCACCATTCAGCCTCTGTGCTTTCACGGGTGTCTTCGAGTGGTGCCTAATTAATGGTGACATGTTGATTGCGGTTCTTTAGACACCCACGGGCTGGATGATTCACTCGCTTAGAAATCAATTGCTGCGTTCCTGGGTGATTTTTAGAGAGGAGCTCTGCCAAAGTGGAAGAAGATAGAGGAGCTTTTAGCCATGCTCTGCTTTTCCTTGATCTTCAAACATGAATGAGAGAGAGAGAGAGAGAGAGAGAAAGAGAGAGAGAGAGAGAGAGAGAAAACACACTTTGAGAACGGTCCATCATTTTCTCAGTGTATAGCTATCATTAGCTTGTCTGAGTAAGAAGATTAGATTTGTTTAAGGTCCTCAAGTACATGAATGTTACTATGTCAACAGCTTATAATGATGGCTCCTCTTTCTCAACTGTTAGCTTGACCTGAGGGAAGGACACATTTCTATTTAAAACTTGAGCTGTGTAATGTGTTGTCTTCTGCCACAGCCAGACATAAATGCATAAAAACATAAACACACTGTTTGTGTTCTTGATTAAAAAAAACAGTTCAGTTTGTCTGCAAACACATAACATGATGTCACTTTGTAAAATAGCTGATAGACCTCTGGGGATTGTTGTAGCCAGTGACATTAGGCACTCTGTAGCTAAGCTAAAGTCAAAATACAAATACTTTTGCATGCAAGCTAACACTCCTTCAGACTGAACTTCTATCTTCTTCTAATTCTAACTATCTTTGGACATGATAAACCTACAGTTTGCCTGGATGGTTATAAAGTAGTTTTAATGTCTATTGTTTAAAGATGGTCCTTCAGCTGAATATGAAGCACCGCTAACTTTATGGTTGATGGGGAAAAGTGTCCACAGCTTTTGTCTCCTTGGATCTGTCATTAATAAAAATGTGTCCAGCAGTATGACTCAAACTCAGCAGAACATGGATGAAGGAACTGGAGAACTTTGTCTCTTCAAAGGCTCGAATTGTCCAGACTATGGTCTTCTCTGTGCTGCTCTATGGATGTGAAAGCTGGACAATATAAAAGCAGGACAGGATGAATATTGGTTGAACTTTGGTGTTGAAGACTTTTGAGAGAATCTTGGACAGCAAAGAAAACCAATAAATGGATCCTCAACCGAATCAGACCTCAGCTTTCACTAGAAGCTCAGATAACCGTACTGAAGCCCTTTGGACACATTATGAGGAAATCCAGTTCACTTGAGACGACTGTTATGTTATGCCAAACCTAAAATAAAGCCACCTAATTGAATTTTAAACTCCAAATCTTAAAAATGTATTTTGCATGAAGAAACAATGTCATTAATGAAAAACATAATTTTTAAATATTATATAAATATTAATATAATATGAATATTCAGTGGATGCCACTCGTTTTCATTACAATACACCTGCTGTAGTTATTTTATTTACTAAAACACAGGTTTATGATTATGTGTGAAATCTGTCACAGCCCCATGTCTGTCTTTGTTTACATCTTCATGTCTCCGCCCTGGTCCTGCCTCCACTGTGTCTCATCATTGTGTCCACCTGTTCCATGTTCTATCCACAGCCCTGGTTCCCCATCCCATGTGACACACATGTTCCCTTGTGTGTCACAGTCCTCGTCAGTCATTGTATTGTTGCCTTTTTTTCTCCATGTATCACAGTTCAAGAGTGTTTCACAGTCAACAGTGTTTACGTTAATAAAGAGAGATGTTGCACCTTGCATTTGCCCCACTACTCTTCCTTTGACTTTATGATGATTGTTATTATTATTATTATTATTATTATTAGTATTATTATTATAATTGGTAAAGATGCTGCGTAGCTGTTAACATTAAGGCATTTTTGTTTGATCATGGTGGGTCTGTTAATGGCGATTTTTGAAAGCGGCATCAATTTGTGCATAGAAAACATCTGTTTACACTCAGAGTTCCATATTTGGACATTTTGCTGTCTACAAAATGATGCACAACCTCAAAGGTCTATTGTTGGTTGTGCACCTTCAGCCTTGCTGGCACTATTTGTAAATTGCTGCCTGGGGCTATACTAGCTCTGCAAAATATCTGTTCTACCAGCCACAGACAAAGACATTCACACAATGGCAGTGTTTTGGTAAAAAACAAACTCTAAAACAAAACATTGAAATCTAGTAGCCAACCTTTAACATGCTGTCACATTCACAATGCTTATTGAAAGCTGCTGGCTTTCATTTGGTGTTAGCAGTATTAGCATTTTTGACTGAACTCTTCCTTTAAGCTCTGCCTGAATGTCACTTCAGCGCTTATCTGTCTTTGGCAGCACGTTCATCAACAACTATACATAACAAAGCTCTGGCAGATTCTGTAAGCAGTGTCTATGTGTGATGTGTGTGCTTTCTCAGGAAGCGATGTAGTCAGGAATCATCCTTTCCCACCGATAGGTGTGACGTGGCAGCTCTCTGGAAAGCTGACAGCCATATGTGAAGGTCTTGGCTCATCAAGCCCTGGATGGTTAAATCCTTTTCAATGGCTGCTGTGTGTGTGTTTCTGCTCAAAAGCTGTGATACTGCTTTTAAAACACAAGCTTTCTTTTGTCCTAGAAAGTCATGTGAAATCTAATCTATTTGGTGCTGTTTTTTTTTCTGCTGTGGGTCTTCTGAAGTCTTTGTCATGGCAGTCAAATCAAATAGAAATGCAGGTGCGCCTCAGGCCCTTACGGGACATACAAATGAGAAAAAGAAATGGGACTTTTATTTGAAGATTTTATTTGCTTAGATAGATTCAGTTATGCTAAGCGCAAGTAATTGCAGAGAGATGATTCATCATGAAAATGAAGGTTTAAGCCTCACGTACACCAGCAGTTAATGGGTTTTTAGTTGTGTGATTTCTAAGCCAGTTTACTAACACTGATGACTGGATTGTAACAAATTACTTAAATAATAACTGTTTGTATTCTTGATGTTCCTTTTCCCTCCTGAGATGTTGGATTTGATGACTCCTACGTACCTGATTAAAACATCTTATCAAATAAAAGTCTTTACGGGTTAAGGTGCTCTACACACGATTTCAATCAAATACACTTTTTGTCAAATTCAGTGAATGTTTCCTCACGGTTCACTAGGTCTCTGGTCTGTTTTCACTTGGGTTGTACTCATCCCTGGTACTGTAAATGGGAAACAAATGAAGACTGAGAAACACATTATTCCAACCAATTTCAGTGGTTGTGCACAGGACAGGGGAAAGGGACAGGCAGGGGTGAAGACCCGTGTAAACATCGGTGAGGAGCTTGAATGGTAGAGAATCCTAATGCTGAAAGGCATGAAAAGGGATGAGGATGTTGCTCTATTCCTGCTCGGTATGTGGGGAGCATTTGCCTTATTTTTGCTCTTTCACAGAAATAGCTCAGTATTGTTTTGTCTTGTCTGTGAATGTTTGTGATGATCGTAGCTGGTTTGTTAAGCAGAAGTAATTGTAGCAACAGTTCCACACAAGCTAGCTAATGCTAACCTGGGTAAAGCTAATTACTTCCCATGATGTTGTTCTCTCTATATTTTCTTTGGTCCAGTGTTGTTATCCTGTCAATGTTCGTGCATGAATTTTGGGGGTGGAGCTTATGAAGGAGCACTGAAGGGAGGGCTGTGTTTGTTTTGCCATTGAGTTAAATACCAACAGTTGTTCTCCAGCAGTTTAATGTATAGAGACTGAATTAAATTTTTTTTTAATGTACTGTTTTTGTGATGGCACAAATAAAAGATAACAAATGATTCAACCTTAGAAATCCACTAGAAAGTGTTTCAGTATGGACTACTTTTTGAAAACATGCAATACAGGACAGCCAAGAGAAACAAGGTCATTTAACAGTTGTTTTTAACAATGAACTCTGCCTATTTTTGTCGTAATTGAACATCAGGGAAAAAGAAAATGGAAGAAAAATGTCAAATATTAGATGGTTAAGCAGCATGGCCTAGTTAAAGTAAAATATCCAGACAGTAGGACCAGTGAATGATTTGTGTGACCTGCAGAACATCAGATGGGAAGACAGCAGATATGTACAGTCTCAGACATATGAGTGAAGACATTGCTGGTTGCTGGGGTAAGTGTTCCCAACAGGTAGTACTTTGGTCTAAGCAGTTATTTTCCTCCTTTTATGCGATAGTGTCCCAGATGGTATTGTGATCATTCTGCCATGTATCTGAAACGCAAACAGCATTCCTCCCCAAATCTGTGTTTGCCTCCATGTTAGTGAGTTGACAGTGTACTGAGGTAACCTCTTCTGAAAGCACCCTTAAGCATTTCTGCTGTTTCTTAAAGAGCATACATATGAAACATGCTTTCATGAGAGGCCTTTTACAAGCTTGATGAGTTCATTTATATCTTTTTTTGTGAACATACAGGTTTTTTTCCTGTTAGATCAGGATGTTGGCTGTCTGCTGCTTTCCTCAGACAGATTTGAATGACTGAGGTTTCTTCTCATCAAAGTAAACAGGGCTGGGAAAAGGACCTTGAGGGCCTGGTAAATTGAAAGGAGCAGGCGTCCTTGTCCTTTATGTACAGTGATGCAAAAGCCCCAAGGTCTCCATATGAGATATGACAGCGGGTCAAGACAAAGCTTGCACAGGAAGCAGCGCAGTCAATAAGTGACATGGCTACTGGGATGCGGATGCTCCAAATGTCATTTTAGAAAAAAAAAAAGGGTGATCAATGCTAGGAGTCACCCCCTGAGAACAAGAATTATGGATTGAATGTTCTAAAGTGCCATAATAAAACACTCTCTTCTAGTAGTGGGCTTTATTAATGCAGTTTAATGCCACTGTATTTTCAAAATATTTTACACTCTCATGTAGTGTTGGGCGATAAAACTATTGATTTTTTTCACAATCATTTTTTCCTTGATGGCGATGATAAGCCGGGACAATAGAATTCGATAAGCATTAATGTTCATTTCCATTTCCTGTCTAAGCAGCTTGACAGTGAGTACAGAAGTCTAATACTGCTGCTTGTTATTTCCTCCTCACCAGCGCCACCAAAATGCACTGTTGTTAACAGACAAGCTGTGATTGGGGGAGAGTGGGGCCAGGCTGTGTGTTGTCTGTTTGTGTGAGAAGGAGAAGGAGGGGGGCTCGCTGTGAGTGTGTGTGTCAGCCCAAGTGCTAGCATTAGCCTGTTAGCATGTTGCCTTTCTAGCCTGTTGTTATTTTGGAGTAGCTGCGGCCAACAGCAATCATTGTTCGACTGTAAACGTCTTTCTCGTACATCCTTTCAACACATCCAGCCGCACGCTACAATATTATGTTCTGGCAGTAAACATTTTAATATTTTAAATAGTAACATTTCATGTATTTAGTCTGATGTTTTTAGAAAGATGTTTAAAACTATGACAGTGTTAGAAAATTTAATATTGTGATGATTATCGAGACTGATCAATATAGAAAAATTTATCATAATAAAATTTTTGGCCATATCACCCAGCTCTATTCTCGTGGAATTTGTACATTTTCTTTAATAAAGTTCATGAAGTTATGCTTTGTGAGCAGTTCATTAAAAAATGTATGATATAAAGTTTGTTTGTGTTCATAATTCAGTTCAGATGATATTTCAAGCGTTTTTTTTTTTTTTATTAACATTGATTAGAATCACATACAGCTCATAAACTTCATAAATCCAGCATCTCAAGTTATTTGAATATTTCATTTTGAGTTTGTTTGCTGTTCAAACTGCATCAACATTAAAACAAAAAATCATTGAAATATGACACTTGATGTGTAAAGAATATAAAATATATAACAGTTTAAATTTTTTAATTAAATTATGAACACAATTGAATTTTTTCCACAATATTCTACTATTAGAAGATGCATTAGTACATTTCTGTACTGCTGTAAAAGTACTGGACCAGAAAATTAAATTGGGTTTGATTAGGAGTGTATAATTTATCCAGGACATCAGGGAAACAACAACCCTTCTCATTTAGAGGAAATAACCAGGCAGTATTGTTTCTCTATGCTGAAAGAATGTCTTGCACACTGGACTTTACATTGCTTTTGATTGGAAACAAGCTTATTTAGTTGTTTTCTCTCTTTTAAACTGACACCAAGGGGAGTCTTACATATTGTATTTTATTCTGGCAATGCAACAGAGATGCTCTATTTAATGTAATACAATGTTAGCTTGGCTGTAATGTTTGTTATCTATCAACTTAAAATCAGTACCGACACACTGGAATAGACCATTAATTTCCCAGCACAACCAGTCATTTTTCTTCATTAGTTTGTTACAGTTATGATGAATTTCTCACAGTTACCATTTATTCATCAGTGACTACATATTATGTACATAAAAACATCCATATGCACCTAATCTTGATTTTTGCAGACATCCTCTTAAAGACCTGGATTCCTGCACTTCTCAGATACTTGACTTTCTGTTTATAGGATATGAAAACACTTCATCAAGTACCTGTTCCCTCTGCACATACATGCATTTGCGAACACAGAGGAAATAAGAGGAAATGATCACAAGCTTTATCTGAACCATCAGGCCAATGCCCGCAAAGCTTTCACTTCCCTGTTTTGCTCATGAACATGCAGACAGCTTGCTTTAAAAGGATTTCTGTCCTTACTGTAACTCTGAAGCATGGCCCTAACCGAGAAGGCCTGATAAGCAGAGTAGAACAAATGAAGTAGAAAACAGTCTATAAAAGCAGAGGCACATTTGGGTGAGTGTGGGAGAGAGCAGATCACAGCCGGAGCAGAGCCAGGGCTGTACGGGGTCTAAGCTCTCGCTCGGGGAGCACCGAGACACACGGAGAGGATACAGGCACAGAAAGCCTTTTCATTCTGCTTTCCCTTTCTGCTCCTGAGCGCTGAACCTGTTGAGCAGGCAGCAGCTGTCACATAAGGCCCTGATTATCACTCTCCTGCACTGCTACAGAGGATAGAGAAGGAAGAAAGCGCATTACAACAGCAGCACAGTGACAAACAGTAAGACGAGAGCATGGCGGTTACCTATTAACCGAATATTCCCTGACTGTGGCGTCAGGCTCAAACGCACACATACAAATGAGAGATGACCAAGGACTTTGGTACTTAGTGATGAGGCGAGGCCACTGAAGGCAATCCTTTTAGTTGGCTGACCTTTGACCCAAAAGCACCTACGTCAGAAAGGGACACCTCAGAGGTTGTAAATGATACCAGCAGCCTAACTCTAATGGTTTAAAATAGCCCTGTATTACTCAGTGTGAGCAATGAGGTGCTTTTAATGCTGCTGGTAATGGTGTGCTAAAATAACGTCTTACAAGAACGGCCGAGCTTGCTTTGCAGCCTGTGGTTGTTTCTTAAAATGATGTCAGTGGGAACCTTGCTTAGTATCTTAACTTTGTAAATGTCAATCAGACAGAAAATGCATTAGAAATGTATTGTTTATTTAGTATTTGTGTTTTGATTAAAGGTGTTATCATTTTAATACTGTTTTAAAACTCTGAATATTATTGTATTATTGATGTGATCTCTTCTAAGAGTCTGCTATGAAAACCACCAACAGACAAGAAAACATCCTGTCATAGTAAAGTGAGTGGAAAGGGGGAGGAGCTTATGCTACACATGCACACAGATGATAGGGCGTTTTTTTCCCTGTAGATCTAGAATTGAGGTTTAGAGGGGTTTTTTTTGCCTGAAATCAGGTCATATTTTGAAAATTCACTCACTGAATTTTAGACAATCTGCAGTATTGCATATTTTTTAATGTATCAATACCACAAAAAATCATCAGTATTGTGGTGTGACAACAATATTGGTACTCCAGCATTTATTATATATATTACCACCTAGCACTGCTGCCTTATCTTTATTCCCTTTGCAATTTCCACAGTAATGTCTGATGATTAAGGCTATGTTGTACCTTTTACACTATATGGGTTTTGTTCTTTCATTATAATTCTGTTTCTCTCTTATGTCTCTTGCTGTACCTCTGATCTAATCCATTTAACAAATCGCAACCTACTAAGCTGATTACATGCCTTATTTCCCACTTTGCCTCAGTAAAGAAAGTAAATATGTGCCTTTGTGAATCATGGACCTGTGATGTTGGATCACAGTGTTCTGCTTCTTTGACCCAACTCTGTCCATCACACTTAACCCTCCTATTTCCTTTGGGGTCAATTTGACCCCATTCAATGTTTAACGTCTTTAAATAAATGATTGACATCATTTTTTTGCTTCATATTTAATGGCTTTTCCCAATTTAGTGATGACTACTGGGTAAACATAAAATGAACATGATATGTTTTCTGTGTCCTGTACACATGTTGTACACATCCGTGGTCTTTTGGGTCAATTTGACCCCAGGCTGTTTTAGTTTAAAAAAAATCAACATGTTACAGAGGAGAATGTGTCTGAGACAGAGGAGAAGTGTCCGAGACAGAGACAGAGGAGACGGTGTCCGAGACGGAGGAGACGGTGTCCGAGACGGAGGAGACGGTGTCCGAGACGGAGGAGACTGTGTCCGAGACGGAGGAGACTGTGTCCGAGACGGAGGAGACTGTGTCTCAGACAGAGACAGAGGAGACTGTGTCTTGAGTCAGAGGAGACTGTGTCTTGAGTCAGAGGAGACTGTGTCTTGAGTCAGAGGAGACTGTGTCTTGAGTCAGAGGGGGGGGACTGTGTCTGAGACAGAGACGGAGGAGACGGTGTCCGAGACGGAGGAGACGGTGTCCGAGACGGAGGAGACGGTGTCCGAGACGGAGGAGACGGTGTCCGAGACGGAGGAGACTGTGTCTCAGACAGAGACGGAGGAGACTGTGTCTTGAGTCAGAGGAGACTGTGTCTTGAGTCAGAGGGGGGGGACTGTGTCTGAGACAGAGACGGAGGGGACTG
>BRDA01011192.1:43493-82885 GCA_036984385.1 Crenuchus spilurus | reverse complement strand
TTGAGTCAGAGGAGACTGTGTCTTGAGTCAGAGGAGACTGTGTCTTGAGTCAGAGGAGACTGTGTCTTGAGTCAGAGGAGACTGTGTCTTGAGTCAGAGGAGACTGTGTCTTGAGTCAGAGGAGACTGTGTCTTGAGACAGAGGAGACTGTGTCTGAGACAGAGACGGAGGGGACTGTGTCTGAGACAGAGACGGAGGGGACTGTGTCTGAGACAGAGACGGAGGGGACTGTGTCGGAGACAGAGACGGAGGGGACTGTGTCGGAGACAGAGACGGAGGGGACTGTGTCGGAGACAGAGACGGAGGGGACTGTGTCGGAGACGGAGGGGACTGTGTCGGAGACGGAGGGGGCTGTGCTTGAGACAAAGGAGAACGTGTCTGAGACAGAGGAGGACGTGTCTGAGACAGAGGAGGACTTGAACAACAGGCTAGACTTTTTGTTGCCAATGTCATCAACATTCCAGGCCCCCAGCAGATACTCAAGGCTATTTAACTAGCCAACAAACCAACATAAAGTATGTGACACAAACTTGGATAACAATTTAAATTCTGTTCCTTTTCTGCATATTTAAATTGCTGGGGTCAAATTAACCCCAAAGATAAATGATGTTAGTAAGTTTGAAGGTAATAGGAGGATTAAAAGCCACCTTGCAAAATTGGTGGCTACTTAGCTTTTAACTTCACTGTTAGCTTGCTAACGTTTGTAAAAGGACAGAAGCAGAGAGGGGTTGTATATGCCAAAAGATGTCATTAGGAAAATATCACCATCTGCTCTGGCTGTCAGTTCAGATTTTGCACAGAAATCTGATGGGAAGCTGAAGTAGATCTGATGTTTGTTCAAGATGGCCATGCTAGTGCTAATGGAGATTTAGGGAGGGTGCTAACTAGCTTTGAGAGTTAAATGTTTGTTTTTTCTAATCACTTTATCATTTAGTATTTTTTTTTCTCAGTGATTATTTTATTTTATAACACAGCATTTACTGTTATAATTATAAAGCTGGTGCTTTTGACCTGCACTAGATTGGTGGAAAAGTTTGTTCTTTGGCATATCGCAGGAACAAGGGCATAAAGTAATATACATATTCACTAAATTCATTATTTGAACCAACCAATTTAAAACTGATCTGAAAATGCTGCTGCTTTTGTGTTAGAAGGGTGAGTTAGGACAGTGTTTTGAGCTCAGTTCTGGTGTCCTTCACAAATTGTTGACAGTGAGTTTATAGGCTTTAGTACTGTTTACTCTCCACTGAAAGTTTAGCACATATTTTGTCCAAAGCCTCATGAGATGTAGAAGAATTGTGGATGCACTAGAATGGGAGATATTAGTCTATAAACAACTATTAAACACCTATTATTGTTTTCAATATGTCTTTAAAGGTCATCTTGTTCAAAATGAGCAAAATAATGCTAGTTGAAAGCACATGTCTAATAGGCTATACATATTGAAATATAGCACAATCATGTGCTTCACTTTCAGTGGAAGTTTATCTGTATCTCTTTCATGACTATACTAGCCAATGTCTTGGCATTGCCTTCAAATACTTCATAACTCTCATCAACAAAATGCACAATAAATATATTCTCCTGCTCTTTATGTACTGATAATCTTTATTTTGTTTCATTTTATCTCTTATTTGTCTCACTCTTGCCTCCGTGACTGTGTTGCTTATTGTCTCATTGAACTAGTTAGGCATTTCAGGGTTGCAGTACACATACAAGGGTTGGACAATGAAACTGAAACACCTGTAATTTTAATGTGGGAGGTTTCATGGCTAAATTGGACCAGTCTGGTGGCCAATCTTCATTAATTGAACATTGCACCAGTAAGAGCAGAATGTGAAGGTTCAATTAGCAGGTAAGAGCACAGTTTTGCTCAAAATATTGCAATGCACACATTATGGGTGACATACCATAGTTCAAAAGAGGACAAATTGTTGCTGCACGTCTTGCTGGCGCATCTGTGACCAAGACAGTAAGTCTTTGTGTCTAAATATTATTGAGCCACTATGGGATGTTTTGGAGGAGCGAGTCAGGAAACGGTTTCCTCCACCAGCATCACGTAGTGACCTGACCACTTTCCTGCAAGAAGAATGGCTTAAAATCCCTCTGACCACTGTGCAGGACTTGTATATGTCATTCCCAAGACAAACTGACGCTGTATTGGCCACAAAAGGAGGCCCTACACCTACTAATCAATTATTGTGGTCTAAAACCAGCTGTTTCACTTTCATTGTCTAACCCCTGTAGTGTAACGTTGCACATGATCCAGTCTGATTCAAAGTTAGATTCACTTTGCTGTGTTCTATCATGTATGTCAGTGAGGAGATCTTTTACTGTGACTGATTGAGAGGAGAGGGAGAGCCACTCACATCTGTGGTGGATGGCAGATTGAAACATTTTCTGATGATCATAGCTAACATCTTTCTTCAGACTTTCTCCACCCAGACATTGACATTGTGTTTCAGGGTAACGATTAGCAGATATCCAGTCATGCAGACACAATACAGTATTGCACAGTCATATCAGAATATTATGACCACCTACTTAATGGTGGAAATAGCCACCTTTAGCTTGAATAACACTAGCGAGATGTTGTGGCATAGACCAGTGATTCTCAACTGGTGGGTCGCGGACAGTTTGTAATAAATAAATAAATTTTAAAACAATTAAAAATCAAAAATAATTAAAGCTTATCTGATGATGCACTCGTTGTGTATCTTATACAAAAAGACACAAAGAGGCGTCAGACATGGGCAGCATACTCGTTTCCATGGTAACCACCATTTGTTTGCCCGTTACCCTTCTCTTTAAATTTGTGATGATGTTCAGAGGCAAGATGACAAAACGCAAATATAACCCGGAGCATTTGAAATGTGGATTTTTGTTCATTGAGGACAAACACAGACAAAAACCTCAGTATGTTATTTGTAATGAAGTGCTGGGCATGAAAACATCCAAAGTAATGCAACATTTACAAACGAAACAAGTATGTAAAGCCAAGCCGGTGGAGCTTTTTAAAAAGAGGACTTCATGAGCTGAATTCATGGACGTAATTTGGGGGTGGGATGGAACATTTCGCTTTCGCTTTTTAAAAAGGCAATTTTGGTCCGCTGTCGTTTTTACCTTCCAAAAACAATGTTAAGCTGTATTAAAAGGAGATGAGTTGAGCAGCAGAAATTCAAGCCACTCAGTCTGAAGTCTGTTTAACTTTAATTTTAGACCACACACAAGCTCATCGATTGGCTCTCCCATTTCTTGCTAACGTGTGATTGGCTGTCCCCGCTGTCACTCCACTGTGTGCATGCATCTACCAGTCTGTGATAAGCCGTCCGTTTACATGCCTCTAAGTTAAACTATTGTCAAAATAATTAAGAAATTCTGCTTTTTATACAGAAATGAGGTATAATTTTATGTAAATGAAGTCTGTTGACCGTACAGTCCAAACATAAGTGTAACACTGGTGGTAATGCTTTGGAGTGAAGTTGACTGAAAAGGATTGGGTGATAATTTTATGCTACCTGCTTTTAACAGTTATATTTAAATAAATACAAGTTATATTATTATTAAATAAGTATTTAATAATAATATGTAATAATATATTAATATATCTAATGATAAATATACATTTTATAATTTCATTATTAATAACACTTAATAGTTATTAGTATATTAATAGTAACAAGTAAAATATAAATCATAATTTGTAAGTAATGTATTTTAATAATAATAATAGTTATTAGTTAGTTTAATAATAGTAATGTAATTCATAATATTAATTTGTTTCAGCACCCCGCCCCACCGGTCGTGTCCCCCCGAAATCTCAAGGCTATTTTTTCAAATATAAATTTGTTTGGGTTATATTCTATTAAAGTGGCTCATGACTTAATGACCATGAGGAAATGTGGGTCTCGGGCTAAGACCAGTTGAGAACCCCTGGCATAGACTGTATTAGGTGATGGAAGGTATCCAGAGGCACTAGTCCTGGTCCTCTCCATGGTTTTCTTCCACAGTCCAAAATGACTGTGATTTAGTTACTCTAAAATCCTCTTATGAGAGTGTGTCTAAGTCTGTGTGTGTGCCCAGCGATAGATTGCTACCCTTGGAGTAATAGTGGAATATTGCCCAGGAGTACAGGGACTCACCAGGACCCTAACCAGGATTAAGCAGTTAGGATAATGGATGGATGGATGGATTATAACTCGGTATGATGCATTATATTTTTGCACCCTTACTGTATTATTCTCAAAGACATTATGTGATGAAACTGTTGCTTAGCCTCTTAGAAAGATAATGTTCCAGCCAATTTGGACAATGAGACTTCTGTATGTAGCATCAGTCACATGCCTCAGAGACAGCAGTGCCTCTCACACCAGACGACCCAGGACAGATGTTTGAAAATGGCAGCCAGACGCCAATCTGTCATTGAAGGAGAAAATTTATGTTTGTGTCCACTCTGACTCAGACAGTCTGTAGGGGTCATATTGAACCTCCTGTTGAGAACAGTTTGGTCACCTAGAGGCTTCTGAGACTCCGCCTAGTCTGGTCAAACATAAACCAAGAGCTAGGAGCCCTCTAGATTGGTATTCAAGGAGATTGGATGATCTGAGTTGTGCCTCATTAAAAGAAAGGAAAACATCTTACCAGATGGTCTCTTTGAGCTGTAATCAGGGGCAGGCTCATTCTTCAGCTCTGTGCCAACGCATATGCCTAGTACATTGTTCTCAAAGGTGTTCTTGATTTCACACCTTATTCTTATTCATCATTTAGCCTTGATGAGCTGTTTATAAGTTCAAACTGCTAAAATGATTTCAGAAAGCATCCTGTATAACCACAGACATTTGTAGGTATTGATTTTAGTTTGGGTTTTCCTTGATTGGTGCCTAGGAATACAGATAATACTAGCTCTCTGCAAGATATAATAGGACCACTGCCAGCAGGGGGTACTGTTTTAGTGGGGTTTGGTGTCAGGTTTGCTTTTTCATCAGCTTCATTTATCTGCACCATCTCTAGTCTTTAAACAGTGTGAACTCTCTTTATCAGTCAGCAGGCTTCAAGCTGTCAGATGTTGCATTTGGTATGCTATTATTTTAGCCACATTTGACATTTCCATCTCTGCATACAGTTGTAAAATGTGCTAATAAACAAATTGGTGCACTTTCTCAAACTCCTAGTGTGCACATCAAGTCTGGAAAATCTTGCCATCTGGGAAATGTCATTGACAAGTCATAAATTGCAGCATCTGCCATTTGGAGAGTATTGCACTAGTGCTGAGGTAAGCAGTTGGGAGCACAGTCTGTTGTGATGAAGAGTTGGGGTAGCTGCTTATTGCACAGCAGTATAGCATAACAATCCTCAGTCATAACACCAGAATCAAGCTCAGGCGTGCTTCACACACTAAAAACATCCAGAGGGTAGGAGATTTATAGTGAACCTGAGATTCCAGTCTGGTCCTAACCTTGACCATTGTAAACATTAGCTCGGCTTGATGTAACACTTCATCCAATGCTGTGAATTACTTGACCCACCTCCACCATGTAATCTTTACATTAAGCATTTACGACGCGATTGAGCAGAATCGAGATTTTGCACACCTGACAGATTACATATTTGATTACTATCTTTATTTTCAACAGAAGCTGACTCTTTTCCTCTTCCTATTTGGAATGGCATTACAAACTTTCTGATTTCAGCATTCAAAATGCTAATGGATGCACTCCTCGTTCTAAGGCAGACTTTGAAATGGATGGCCTTTAAATGCAAATTCATGCACTGTGCTACAGATGATATATTTCCTGCCGAGTAAATGAGAAATGACATTTTCATTACCACACTGCTAATTTATGGGTGCTGGTGCTGAGTAGAGAGGTCTGAGAATCTGGCCTGGTCCAGGTGTGTTTGCCCTGCACTTATTAACAACGTACCTGCTTCTGCATTGGTGCCAGGTTCCATTGTTTTGAGCCAGACGTAGATAGCAAAACATTTATTTTGTGCTGTGAAGGGCTCACATTGGCCTATCATTGAAATTTTTGACATTATCCACTGAACAGCAGTCTGTTATGATTAATTTAACCTTTATTTAACCAGATAGGTCAGAGAAACACATCACTTTTTCAGTTACAACGTCACCCGCACTGCTGTTACTTCTACACATTAAAAACTGTATAAGTTATGATGTGAGGTGTTTGGCTTGTCATAATCACAAAATTCTGTCTGACAGTTAATTGCCATATAAATAACCACAACTGACAACTTAATTAGGATGCACTGGTCATAATTTTTATAGCCACTTCAAGTCTGATTTCTTCACAGCCCAATTAGCCAATTGCTGTTTTCATACTATGGGCTGAGTGATCAGTTGAAGCCCACTAACATGGTACCTCCCACTAGCCAAAGCTACATCATTTGCACATTATAATGGAACAAAGCAGCATTTAATATTCTTAAATGAAAAATCTGTTAATATATAAAATATGAATCAAATAACATGCTGTATCAAAAGTAAGAAGCAACAGGCTGTTTTACATGAGTCATGCATAATTATGCTACAACGTTTGAGTGCACTTACCTGGCTCATGTCATTTATGTCATAAAACTGCAACAAAGGCAGACCTGAAATGAAATGTTTTGAGCAATAATCCAATTACATCCTGATTCCAGTCTTGGCTGATTCTGATTGTATATCCCTGCAATGTATTTTTCTTTTTATTTATTAATTGTAATAATCATCAGGTATCTTTTGATGACAGACATACAGACATTACTGCTGTCCTTTAAATGTCTTATAGCACCAGTCTGCCGATGTGACATCTCAGTAGATGTGTCCTGCTTTCTTTTATTTATATGCATATGCTTCAACCCAACCCTCTCCATTCACTTTCAATATAATGCAATGTAGACATATGATTATAAGCTGTATGATAATTGCAGTCCACTTAAATAATCATGCCATTATGTAATAATTGTTGCTGGCCTATTAGGCATTGGTGGTTATAGAGGAGTCCATATTTGCCAGCTTTCTTCAATTGTGTATATATACAGATCTAATTCTGTAGAGCAGAGTAGTTTGGCTGAATTTGTGCATCGCAGACTGATGATGACATCTCGTCTTCTGAGATATTCTTTGGCCACCATCCTGTAGATAATGAAGATGATGCTCTAATGCAGTACTAGGAAGATTTAAATTCTTACATGAGTGATTCTCAGCAAGTGAAAGAGTCTAATTTAAGCAAGTGGGCTGTGCTTTCTACTTTGAAATTTGAACTTAAAGGTTGATGATGTGGAAATGAAAGAAAAAGAGGATTTAGGCCACTGCTTTAGCTTGAATGTAGTTTTTTTGGCATAGGTTAGGACTAGCATTTGCTTTTCACTTCGAGAGAAGATGGATTATAGGATATTTAGTTTTGCTTTTTGTTTGCTTTTTCCAGGATTACTTGGACTCCTTCATGTTTGTAATCACCAGTGGCCCAACCCCGTCTTCCAGTCCACCTCATTATTCTTATTAATTGCAAGTAATTAAGAGTCTGGCCTCCATGCGTGATTTTTTTTCACACAGCTGTAGTGTAATGAAGCAGGTTTGGTATCTTTAACCCTAAAAACTTTCCTAATTATAGCCCAAGTATAGAAATAGTTCAGTTACTGCAAATCTCTTATGTATTTATTTACAGATTTTGCTTTCATGCTCAGAGACCAGCAGGTAATAAGCCAAGGTTTGAATGGCTGTAGGGATCTTTCTGCTGATGGGTCAGGAAGGGAATTATTTTGCCCAGCAGCAATGGTAAACCGTACCATAGATAGATGGAGGTGGCAGCAGTAGCTGGTGTCCGAAGGCTTTGTTTTTTTTTTAGCATGGCATCTGCTTGAACAGTCCTACACTGACTATCATGCTGAAGAACATCAAGGAGAGCAGTTCTCAGAAACTCCCTGTAGAGCATGACTTGCCTTCAGCAGTGGAAGAGATTTTTGTGGAGCAGTGTTCGATGTTCTCCAGGCTGATGTTTCTTTTGCATTTATATGGCTCTTCAGAGCTTTGTGTCTTCACAGTAAATTTGCTGGCTGAGGTAACAGCCATTTGATGACCTGTCATCAAGAAAAATAACAAACTTATCAAGAAATGACCAACATAGGGCACCTCAGTGCTGTGCCAGTTCTCTGGAGCTATTTTCACCTCTGCTCCACCGTGTTAAGCCAGGAACTCAAATGCCGAGCAATGTCGCCTGTAATCAAAGCACTTTCTCACGTTCTGTTTTCCCCAGCGTCCCTCACAACCGCTCTCTATTAGAGTCTCCGTCTGCATCCTCAACCACAGCCTGCGGCGATGCACTGCTGCATAGGCCTGCACTCTTCATCATCCGGACCCCTGCTCGCTTTGCCAGCCCCAGCCTGAGTCATATTAAGCAAAGTCACTGTACAGATAGCTTGCTCTTCCTTTGCGTATCATCACATGCTTTCCCTTTCACTCAATCCAGTTCACACACTTGGGTCTGGTGGTTGTTAATTATGATGTTGAGTGAGCTGTTTTCCCTCCCAGTAGACGTAGGCTAGATAAATGGCCTAGTTTTGATCTGAACAACCAGCAACAGCAGCCTGCTACTAATGCCGGCGATTGCATTTCTGTCCCGAGGTAATGCAGATGAAGGAGCCTGCTCTCATAAATGTCGAACTGGAGGATGGCCCTGTAGCAGGACTGAATGACAATACTTCACACACAATAGACTCTTTGCTTTTGAGACCTGAATGTGAGAATTATTTAGGCTGTGTGTATAATCATGGCTTAAAGGAGCCACGCTTAAACGCTTTATTTTCAGCTTTAATCCTCCTCGTTTTGGTTTCTGAAAAGGGGGGTGAAGCTGTAATCCCATGTGCTTTCTGGTCCTCGGTTTAAATATGTGCAAAAGGTAAGCTCATACTAAAATGTTTTCCAACTCAAGCTGTGCCAGACACCTAAATGTCTTCTTTTCAGAGGTGTTGATCAGTGTAGAAAATGACAGACTTTCATTGCTTTTAGAAAAGTCATTATGCCTGGAATACAGTGCCACATCAAAAGATTATAATATCATGAAAAATGTCATTGTTGTTCATAATTGAATTGAAGAAGGTTATGTTTGATATTCATTACATGTAAAGTAACATTTCAAGACTTTTCATCAGTATGGCTTATAGCTCATGAAAACCCAGTAATCCAGAAATCCAGATTATTGCTTAATTTGGACTTTGAGTAAATTATTATTCAAACAGTATCAACATTAAAACAAGAACTGCTTGAAATATGTCACTTTAAGTGTAATGAATGTTTAAAAAAGTAACTTTTTGAACACAACTTTTTTAAACAATATTCAAATTTTTGGAGACGCTATAGTAGAAAAGCAGGCCACTGATTGCAGGCTTGATCGATATGTTTCTCTCCACACTCACTGCTGTGTGATGCCCTGTGCAGAGCAGGTCATTTGACCTCTCAGTCAAAGTTCTCCTGCTCCAGCGGTCCCTGGCTGTGCTTTGTTCTGTCCTCTGTGAAGGTCAGTGAAGCTGTCCTTATGTGCGGGTTCACTTGGTGGACACCATCTGCTGAGAAGCAACCACTGATGTTACAAGGCCAGGCTAGAGTAAACTTTGTGCTTGTCTGAAGCAAGAATTTATAAAATTATAATGAGAGTTTCCTGCCACTGCAGTGCCACCATGTTGAAAATATGCCTACTCGTTTTTCTCTCTGGGTTTGGGTAGAATGTTCTTTTCCTCAGGCATTTAAAACGTAGAGGTTATTGTTGATGTTTTGCTGTTTTATATTAATGTAATTAGTACATCATTGATCCAGAAATCACATATACACAATATTTGTCATTGATCAGCTAAGACATGTCTGGACTCCACATTTTGCTGCTTTAGTTGGGAGTGGAGCTGTTAGGCTAAGCCTCCTGCTAAAGAAGCAAATTTTTCACTCCAGACATGTCTTGGAGTCCAGTCATGTACATCAGAGGCAAGTGGAAGATTGTGTACATATGATTGATATAATTGTGTACGTATTGGCTATAAACTGCATTTATGCAAATGGATCTTCAATGTGGATCAACTGGTTAAAGTCTTCATTAAAATTTTTCCCCATCTGTATTTCCATGCCAGACAGTTACCAAAACAAAGCAACAATCTAATGTAGGGATTTTGGCAGAGCATGATAAATTTTTTATATTCTATTAGAAAATGTACATTTTGTTTGGATGAAAGTTTAGAATTAAAAACATTTAACATGTACAATTTTGCCTTGAAAATGGTAACAGAACTAGATTATATGTTGTGTTGGCAGATATTTATTGTAATACCATTATTTACATACATTTTTATATTTCTAATTTTTTATTTATAGTTTAATCTTACATAACTTTGGCCCTTTTCGCACTTTTGCACTTTAGTTTTAGATTTTAGATTCAAATTTATTCTTTAAATTGTAATTTTTAATAGCTTTGTGTGAGCAGATTGTCGTCTAAGCATTTCACTGTAGGTTGTACCGTGTATTACTATGTATGTGACAAATAAAATTTGATTTGATTTAGATTATATCAGTGTTTCTGGTGGATGTTTGATGATTTCAGCAGAAATTTGTGCATGTTGGTTGGCATGGTGACTTGGTGGTTGGCGCGCTCGCCTCTCAGCGCTGAGGTCTTGGGTTCGAGTCCACATCTAACTGGAGTTTCTATGTTCTCCCCGTGTCTGCGTGGGTTTCCTCTGGGGACTCCGGTGTCCTCCCACTGTCCAAACACATGGAGATCAGGTGAATTGGCTACTCTTAATAAACCCTGGTGTGTATGAATGTATGTGTGTGTGCACAGATATGGATGGCACTCTGTCCTGGGTGATCCCCCTAATGCTCCAGGTGGATGGTCACTTCTGGTTGAGACACTGTGCACGATTGGTTGATGCTTTTCACTGGTGTTTGTGGTTGAGGTCTAAGTGTGTAAATGGATTGTGTTGATTGTAAAGTGTCCTTGGGTATTAGAAAGGTGCTATAGAAGTGTGAAGTTCATTCATTCATGTATTAATTTTACAGTGTATGTAACCCTACAGCAATTAAAGATATTTCTCTGAAACACTGATTCATATTTCTAAATGTGTATATATTGAAATTAACATCATCATCTGCTTGTAATTTGTATTTTGGCACATCCAGACAGCTTAAAAAACTTCTGTACTTGTTTGAATAAACTAAAAAGTAAGAAATATACAAACTAAATGTATGAAAAGGGCTTTATGGTGTATAAAGCATGGAAGATTTAGAAGGGTTAACAGCAGAGCTTTGCTGTTTCTAATGCAAATTCAGTGCTACTAAAGCAATCAGCTCTTATCAGTCACTGCACATTTTCCGGAGTCTAGTTTAATCGTGTATAGGCTGTCAGTGTGGGAACCTCTGTTGAGGCTGTGGGGGAATTCCAGTGTGAGGCCTCATATTAGACCTAACCCTGTAGTTCCCTCACATCTCTATCAGGCTGGGCTGACTTGACTGAGGGCTTGACCACACTGTACCAGATCACTTCCTCGAATGTGTGCTCGTCGTCTCAAAGCTCTGTGATGTCACCAGACTGCTAAAACGCTCTCCTGCTCCCAGACTTCACAACCCTGCTAACCGCTGTAACTCGAGGGAAAACTCAGCCCACCCTGGCAGAGGAGATAGAACTGTGCTTTAAACTTTGTTTATGTGCAGCTCACTGAATAAGGACATGTAATGGTGTTTAATCTCCCTTAATTACACTGATAGGCTGCCAAGCACAAACATGTAAGCAGGGCTGGCAAACCCCCTCATTGATTTCGCTTCAAAATGGGAAGATATTCCAGACATCCATCAGCTCCCTAAAGAGTAAAGGGGGGTTTTAAAGTACACAATTGATTTCTCTAATAGACATCATCATCTGGCTTTGCATTTAGGCCAGAACACCAAAAGTGTGTTTATGACCATGTGAACCAAACTAAGCAGAGGTCAAGCTGTAAAGGGTTTAAATGGGTTTTTTATTCTTGCGTATGTATAGTGTGATGCAAAATGTTTACACAATTTTGTTATTTGAGTGGTAAGAATTATACAACACCTTAAAGGGGCCTGTGATTTGGCCTTTTCCTCAAACAAGCTGTTTTGCCTTTTATGGTGGGCTTGTGAATAATTTGATGAGCTGTGCTCTGATTGGTGGGTTTATTATTATTATTATTATTATTATTAACGTTACACTTATATAACACCTTTCTTGATCCCCAAGGATGCTTTACAATCCACACACTCCATTTACACACACTCAACCACACACACCAGCGAGAAGTGGCAGCCAGTCACGCACAGTGTACTATCAAATGGAAGCGACCGTCCACCTGGAGGACTGCATCGAGCACTAGGGGGATCAAACAGAACAGAGTGCCAACCATATCTGGGCATACATACACATTCATACACACATCAGAGTAATTTTTTTAAGTAGCCAATTCACCTGATCTCCATGTTTTTGGACTGTGGGAGGAAACCGGAGTCCCTGGAAGAAACCCGCGCAGACACAGGGAGAACATGGGAACTCCGCTCAAATGGAGAGTTGAACCCAAGACCTGAGTGCTGAGAGACAAATGTGCTAACCACTAAGCCACCGTGCCGCCCCTATGCAGCACACTGATGCTAAAAATGGTGTGTTTGCCAGAAAATAAGATGGAATTTCTGAGAAACAGAGAAAACAGCATGAAGAGAAAGATAACTTATGATGAATTGTATGATATGCAAGAGAAGTGTATGAGAGAAAACATGGTTGCAGAGAAAAGCTGTGCTGAATGGTGTTTGCTTGACTATTTGGGATTTCTACCTGTAAATGTAAAATTGGCCTGTTTTACTGGCATCTTTTCCTTATGTATGGTTTGTGTTTGAACTAGAGGACAGCAGTGTTTGTGGATCAGTTCATTTCCATGTATTGGACTCTCCTTATTCAACTGTGCCAAAGTAAATACAGACTTCTATTCCAGGAACCTTGAGCATTAGTATATATACAAATAAATGAAGCATTTGTTTTTGTGTAGCAGTTTTTTAAACTTAACCATGTGAATGTTTTTATTTAACTTTGTTAATTAATCAGTTGAGCTGCTGATGGAATTTAACATATCCATACAAGAACTAGTTCACCAAGTATTCAGGAAACTGTTCTTCTAACTGAACTCTAAGTAGGGTTTTAGACTGTGTTTATTTGTATATAATCTAATTTTATGAGCCTGTGGTGCTTTTATAACCCCCAAAGTTTCAGGATCATGCAGACATTTTTAATCACATCATTTGTAAATAAAGAAGCTGATATATAAATATATGTTCACTTATAGAGAGCAAACAATGTATGTGTTGTGATGGATCTCTATAGATTGCCACAATGCTGTACTTTGTTGTTTTACTTTTAAAACTAAATAAAATAAGATGAATTGGCAGACTGGCTGTTGTGCAGTATAAGGCACTGTTTTCAATTACCTTGTATGAATAATGTACCGAAACCTTTTACATGAAAATGAGTCTTCTCCACAATGCTGTGCTATTCCAGAGAAATGAAACTCGGAAGGCGTGGAAATTAAATGCTTATAAACACTGCAATGAGCATAAAAGATGCTTTCTCTTATTCTGTTTTATAAAAGCATTTTCACCTGTGTTGATTACAGGTACCACTCGTGCCCTGGATGTCTCTGTGTATTCCAATTTTCTGTGGAATATACACTAATATGAAATCGGTAGACCCTCGGCAGAGACCTGTATTTCAGCAATGATCAGTGTTCAAATGGATCTAGTGTCTGAACTCATTGAGCTAGCTGGTGCTGTAGGTTGTGATGATTGCTGATTGACTGGCATTGATTCAAAACCTCTACAGTCAAGTACCAGGCAGCACTGTGTGTGTATGCTGCTGACCCGTTTCAGACAAGCTTTTAGATCCGGCCTGTGCCCGGGCCTGTAAAAATAGCCTCCTGGAACCAGAGCAAGCACTGCAGAAAGAGGCCACGCTACAGTTTTAAATCTTATTCACAGGAGCACACTTTTCTTCCAGGATTTGCAACACTTTCAGACTTTTAGCAGCTAGTTACATTTTAAACCTAGCATGAAAAATCCCTTTTATGCTCCAGAATACTGTGAATATACATGGAGAGGAAACGTTCCTGCTGTGAATGTCATATAAGCTGTATGTCCAACAGTTTGTAGGCGCCTGCTCCTCTACTGTTACTGTTACTTTCTTCTCTCAAATCAGGGGTTTTATTAGAGAATTTGTCCTTTTTGCAGCAGTAATCCTCTGAGAAGCCTCTAATCTTCTGAGAAGGCTTTACGCAAGATGTCGGAACATTGCCGTGAGGATTTGATTGCATTTATCATCGAGAGCATTAGTGAGGTCAGCTACTGATGTTGGATGATTAGTTCTGGATCCCAAATGCCACTCCCATCTTTTCCTAAAGGTACTGGATGGAGCACCGTCAAGCCAAAGCCAACTCACAGCTAGATTATACTGTGTTTGTATAGGAAATCAAAGTAAAGCAACATCTTTAGGTTGCTCAGTCAAAAATGTCATTGCCCAACCAACAATCAGGTGGTGTGTAATGTTGAACACTGGTAATATGTTTTCAGTCTAATAGGTTGCCCAGATGGTAGATCTGGCAGTGGGTGAAGTAGAAGGGGATATATTTAGACAGATATTTTATGTAGCGTACTTCCATGTTTCCCTCGGCTCTTATTGATGGGCAATACTATACAGTCACCGCAGTGCTGGAGGTGTATATGGCTATATATAAAGTGGAGTTCTGTGCAGTCCTGATGGAGAGAGTTCTCAGCGTTCTTTGGAGGAGATTGGCTCCTGGCTCCCATTAGTATGTATGATTTTATTTTTGAATATAGACTGAAAGGACTATTACAGTGCAATTTCATGCCCCGGGGGTTATCTGACGTCTTCTTTACCAGATTTAGCTCAGGCAAGTAGCCTGCTCTCCCTCTCCCTGCTTCTTACCTACAGCCTCTTATCTTTCTGCCTCTTTTTCTCGCTTTCACAGTTTCTGTGTCTTCTCTCCTTCTCTCGCTCACTCTGTCCTGTTCAAACAGTCAGAAAATGACTGTTAAACACAAAGTACTGCAGATTTTGTTACATTTCAAGACCCTGAAAATTCAGTGACAAAAATGTACCACATACTTCATTCCCGGGGGGGTCTATAAAAATGTGGTAAGTTGAGTATATGAAAATAACATTTGCTTGTATTGTTTCACTCTCTCCTTTTAACCTATTTTTCTGCTGCAATGCTTATTCTCATAGGTGTTAAATGTATTTCTTGTTTAAACATCGTTCACTGGAGTAAGATTTAATTAAAATGCTTCATTAATACTGCAGGAAGTTCCAGGTGTCATAAAAAGACCTAACCAGTCTAACTAGTGGCTTGTTTTTCACATAAGCTTAATGTCTCTAATCTCACTTTGCGCTTCCTCAAATCTGTGCGCTCACGGTGTTCTTGAACAAAGAGAACAGTGGGTTCTATTCATTTAGGCTTACGCTCATAGCACTAATCTGTAGCATGTTGACTGATCAAAGTCCATAAGGGGAGGTTTTATTAGCAGCAAGTGGATATTTTAAATAGAAGGGCCATTTAGCAGGAGAGATAGAGAGAGGAGTACAGGCACTGTTAGGGCACTGTCATTATGCTACTAAATGGCTTGGCCTGCCCTGCTCATAAATAGCATCTCACAGGTGAAGACACACACGCTCCTGATCACACCTGATTGGTTCACAGCACCGTTTGATTGAGATGGATTTTCTTGGACATTCTAATTGTACAGTCCATTAATCACCAGGGAAGTATGTCTCTTCCTTTCTGTGCACTACTCTATGATTTGTCTCCAACTCAGTATGCAGTCATATCAGAATATTATGGCCACCTCATTGTATCTACACTCATTATTTGGTATCAGCTCCAATGAGCATACAGATGCACTTTGTATTTCTACAATTACAGACTGTAGTCCATCTGTTTCTCTGTATACTCTGTTAGCCTCTTTTCATCCTTTTCTTCAGTGATCAGTGGGTGATGGATCAGTCTCAGCACTGCTGTGACACTGATGTGGTGGTGGTGTGTTAGAGTGTGTTGTGCTGGTAGGAGTGGATCTGACACAGTAGAGGTGCTGGAGGTTTTAAACACTATGTTGTTCTTGTAGATGTAAAACCAGAGACAGCAGCTCATGTGTTGCTGCACAGTTTGTGTTGGTTTTCTAGCCATTCACTGGTAGTCACATGACACTGTTGATTGGATAGTTTGGGTTTGTGCACTATTTTCAAAACATCAGCTGTGCTGTCTGATCCACTTGTACCATCACAACACACTAACACACCACCACCACATCATTGTCACTACATGGTTGCTTGAGGGCCCTGATCACTGGACTACAGTCTGTAATTGTGCATGTACTGTATATGAAGCTGATAGAATGGACATTGAGTGTAGATAAAAGGAGGTGGTCTGAATATTCTGATATGACTGTGTATTACACTGTATATTGACATAGCTGATGATTAATATGACTAAAGAACATTCTATTCAGTACGGCAGTGTTGAAGGATGTTGCATGTTTCCATCAGCAACAGCTTGTTTTGAATCATTACATACAAAATGATTTATTCAGTCATGCACATTATGTAATCAGCCAATTTGATAAGATGAATATTACAGATTATATAAAGAACAACAAACAATTTCATGATTTGCATCATTATTATGTAAGAAATTGATGTTCTGTATTTTAAACAGGTCTTTTTTTGCTCTTCATATAAATAGTTTATTTTTATAGATCATTCAAAGGAACCGAATGTAGGAGCAGCTTCAGAAAGCAAGCAGAATGTGCAGCTTAAACAAAATTTCCAGGCTTCAGACATGAAGGCTTTCAGTTCCCAATATTTAACACATGTGATGAAGTTAGGTTTCACACTGCTGTAGGATCCACTCCTCTGGTCACGTTTACTTTCTTCACTTAGTGGTTCAAATCTAGCAGCACTGTTGAAAACCCCCTTACAGATGCACTATACAGACAAACGTGCTGGGACACCCACCGTCATCGTCTCTTCCAAAGTCAAGAGTATTTCAAAAGAGTTTATCCTGCTTTTGTTTGACTGTCTCTACTGTCCAGAGAAGGGTTTCTACTGGATTTTGGAGGATTGCTGTGATGATTTGATTGGCGGTTGGCTGATCACTACCACACCTCATCCTCAACTCATCCCAAAAGTGTTGGATGTAGTACCATCATTCCAGAGAACACAGTTCCACTACTCAAGAGCTCAATGCTGGGGGTCTTTGTACCCCTCTAGCCCACGCCTGGCATTAGACATGGTGTCGATAGGTTTATCTGCTCCAGAGAGTCATATTTTATTGGCAGTACTTCTCTACAGGGACCAGACAAGCTGTGTGTTCAGTTACAATAGGTGCAACTTAAAAAAGCTGAACACACTCATTAGAAGGGTGTCCACAAACATTTGGACAGGTAGTATACCTTTGTGTTTTGTCTGTAATCAGAGGTATTAATTGAGAGTTTAGCTCTATATCTAGTTTGTACACTAGATTTTGGAACACTGTTATGAGGATTTGATTGCATCCAGTCATGAGGACATTAGTGATGTCAGGTACAGATTGTAGATTAGTTTTGGATCATAAAATTCATGACCACCCACTGCTTGGGGTGTTATAGTCTACCCCTCTGGCTGATGCTTGCCCTTGAACATGATGACCTTAGGCTCATGTGCGGTGGCTGCAGGACAGCTCATTTGATAAATTGTGCTCTTCTGTGGAGATTGTAGAAGCGGTGTGTGCGTAGCTGTAGATGCATCTTAAAGTAGCTGAATTGACTCATTTAAAGGGGCGCCTAGAATTTGGATTCGTGGTTCAAGGGTGAGTGAAAAATTATCCACACATTATCTCCATTCTCTTATGGCTTCTTTCAGGGGACCAAACAGGTGATAATCCAAGATCAGGACTATATAGAGGAGTTTGAATCCCTCAAAACAAAGTTTTTGGAGTCAACAGTATGGGCAGCATTGTGCAGACCTGCGCTGTCACACAACAGCAGAACACTCTTGGATAGTGTTTTGTTTGCACTTTAGGCTTCAGCTCTTCAATGAGCACATCACTGTAAAGCGCACTGTTGATTGTTGAACCTTTTTTCTGATACCTGGAACCCAAGTCTGTTTGATTATTGCATACAGAGCTTTGGCTTTTTTGCAAATGATTTGCAACATAATCCACTGTCACGTCTGTAAATCATAAGTGGGACGGCCATTTTTTGTGAGACTGCAGTCATAGATGAACATGTTCAGACCTGCACAGCAGTTACTATGGACACAGCAACCTAGTACAGAAAGTGTTGATAAGACACTGCAGTCAAAAGAAGTTTTAATATAACCAAAGTGTGGATCATTTTTGACTCACCCTCATGTGTGTTTCCAGTGAAATGTATTTTCTTAACACTTTAACTAGGTTCTGCTTTTAATAAGGTTCTCTTCAACATCTCTGAAATCTGTGCTGTGGAATGTTGCTGGAAATGTAAAACCGGTCAGGGAACAGTCACAGTCTTATCTCTCCTCCCTTACTGTTCGTTGTTTGACAGGAGCGTATGCCAAAGGCACATTAAAATGAATGTGTTTTGAAAGTGTTAAGACAAACAAATCTCACCGAGTGTGTGTGTGTGTGTGTGTGTGTGTGTTTCTAACAGTGTGTATTATGTGCTATTAAGAATTAACAGTGACTGATGTATTGAAGATGAGCCAGGCAAACAGTAAAACATAAAACACGCTCATAAAATTTGACACATCACAGCAAATGTGATTTGGATTACTTTCATGTTTTTATGTGTTGTTTATATAGATCAGTAGTTTTTTTGTGACAGTTGTAGGTTTAATAATCTACATGTATACTAGTAATATACTCAATATAATAGTGTAATATAATAATATAGTATAATATAATTTATTCAAACTCGGGATGAAATATTCTGAGAATAATTAAGATTAAACTAAGATTAAAACAAAAAAGGTTGAAATGTCACTTTACTTGTAATTAGAATCCAAATCAGACTTGATTAGTCACGTTTGCAAAAGGAATTTGTTTTTGGTCTCCCCATGTCTCACTGTACACAATACACAGAATACAGAAGTACACAATACAACATATTGCATTAACATACACATCAGTACATACACATACCATACATATATACACACTACTGTAACATCCACACACACATACACACACACTAGTGGACAGAAGGGTAGAAGATAATAATAATAATAATAATAATAATAATATTAATGTGCAGTGAGTGTTCATCATTGTGATGGTGTGTGGAAAGAATAAATTATATTTGTATTATATATTTAATATAATTAATTAAATGTACATTGTTTGTATTAATGTAAAATATGACAGTTGACCTTTTTATTTTCTTTGATAAACCTTTTCACTACAACCTATAAAGCAAAGGTATGATGAAAATAACGGCAGTGCACTATTATTTCACTTTCACTATGAGTCTTGCTATTTTGTATGAACTGAGTATTGTGGCATTTGGTCAGATTGTTCTGATCCGCTCTTATTATGGGTTATATGTGTGAGGAAGGTATCCAGGCTCTCTATGTATTTTAGCAGAACATTTTGTGTCATTTCTCATGAACATGCTCTTTTACTGTCAGAACAGTTTCTACCTGGATCTGTCATGTATCATGTGTCTGGACTGATCTTTGCTGCTGCTGCTTTGTGAAGCAGTAGAAAGCAGTGCTGGGATTAATGCGGCATAAAGGTAGAGTAGAGTAGAGTACCCTTAGTCTCAGCCACGGTAATTTTGCTAACAAATTACATTCTGCCATCTCTGCTCCCCAAAGCACTGCTTGCTCTGCTCTGCTTCTCTCTCTCTCTCTCTCTCTCTTTCTCATTTTTCTTTTTTTTTAAATAACTGTCCTTCTATAAGGACCGTGTTGTCGTGAGCAGCCTTTTTCTTCCACTGTGTCACTAGATTATCCTTGTCCTTTGTTAGCTGCTCTGTACTGTGTTAGCCGCTCTGCTCTGTGTCAACAGAAGATGCTGTCGTGTCTCTCTGGGAGCCTTTGACTGCATTAGAGACTCAATCATGCGGATGGAGGCAGTGGAGGAGAGAGAGAGAGAGTGCTTTTATTTACCGAGCTCAGCAACAGAGCACCAGTGACACAATGTCTGACTTGTGAACTAAGCATTCTTTTGAGCCGGTCAACAATATGATGTACAACAAACAAGACAAACTATTTTCACATAAAATGCATCAGAACTTTTAAAAGTAATAAACATGTCCAAGAAGAATGCTTACTGTAGTTATATTTTATATATATATATATATATATATATCACTGTCAGAGTAAATCTAAAATATATAATTTCTGATGATTTTCACTTTTTTCCATTTGAAAATGACTGATGGCCATTATGTTGTGTGAAAATGACATGATCAATGGACACATACCTGGGGGGCAGGGGGGCTGATGGTGAAGACTTGAATTGCAGCACATCACTGCTGTTGTTGTAGTCATTATTTACATCACTGTAGTATTGAGGTTGGCATCACATCATTGTGGTAGGCATCAAGTCACTGTAGTATTGCAGTAGGAATCATGTCATCATAGTATTAAGGTAGGAATTACATCACTGCAGTATTGAGAGAGGCTTCACATCAGTGCAGTGTAGACATCACATTAAAGTGGAATTGCAGTAGACATCACATCACATTAGCATTACATTAAGTTGTATTGTGATGGGTATTACATCACTGTGGTATTGAGGAAGGCATCACATTGCAGTATTTTCCTTTTCTCAGATGTAGTAGTCTATAAGCAGAGATATGTCCAAAATTTACGTTAGTCTAGCACTTCAGCTACAAGGTTAATGTTAATAAACACCCAGTAGACACCTAAACAGCAGTTACTGTTTTTCCATCTGAATGCATCACCAAAAAATTTTTTTTATCTTCCAGTTCTTATTTAAGGGGTCATTTTTGGGTGAACCATACCTTTAAAAAAATATGTACAGTGACACATCACACAAATTCAGTTTAACTGGATGTATTGTGCTCTCTTTGCAGTATAACACACATTATTCTTTGTACAGAATATGTATATCCATTATTTGCTGTGGAAACATCACAATAGCATTAAAATATCCCACCCTAGACTCAAACAGAACAGATAAACTGAACTGAACCCGCAATGTGCAGTTAGACAGGCTGTGGGGGGTTGAGACTTGAGCGTCTCCATAGAGAGATGGAACGGTCTGAGCTCCGCCTCCTTCATGAATAATTCAGCAGTTTGTCTCCGCTGATTGGAGTCAGCTGGCGGAAGTGGTGTGTGGGCGGGCGGTGCTGACCGTCAGCGAGGAGCAAGTCCAGACAAGTAGTGGCCGAGGGAGCGCGTGTTCGTCAGCGGCGCAGAGGGAGACGTGAATGTAGGCCAGTCTGCTGCTGTACGCTGGATGTTTGTGTGTGTGTGTGTGTGAGAGAGAGAGAGAGAGAGAGAGCGCTAGTGTCAGTGTGTGTTTGGGCTGTTCGCGTCGCTGCTGTGCCACTTCCTCCAGCACTCCGTCCCTCACTGGATTTACACAGGGGACATGTAACCTTTCCAATAAGGCTTTGTCTGAGTGTGTGTGTATGTTTGTGACAGAGCGAGAGCGAGGGAGGTAACAGCCTCCCGTGGGCAGGATCTGCCGATGCATTCCTGTTGGAAAATGAAGCTTCAGGTAAAAGAAATACATACACATATATGTTGTGGGTGTTTTGTGTGATCGTGGGTGTGTGTGCTGATACTGCACAGATGATGCAGGAGAGAAAACACAGCCTGTGGTTGTTATGGTGAGGCCTGTTGTTATATGGAGATGAGGTGCTGTGTGCAGTAGAGCATTCAGATGTGTGTGTGTGTGTGTGTGTGTGTGTGTGTGTGTGTGTGTGTGTGTGTGTGTGTGTGTGTGTATCTTCCCCTTTGTAGTGTGTGCAGATAAAGAATTACATCTTCTGCTCATATTTCTCTATGCATGGCTATATTTACTCACAGGACAATGCACTTCTCTGCTGACCCACTTTTTCTCTTTATTTCCTCTACAGTGTTTTCATGCTGCACTTTCCAGCAGTCTGGTTGGAGAGGTCACACTGTGTAAAAGTGTGTGTGTGGGTGTGAGGACACAGTGCTGTGCCATTATGTTATAAAGGACGGCTATTATATTTCTCCCTGTGGTCAGTTCAGGGGAGCTAGTGTGCTGTGTGGCAGTGTGTATGGTTGTCTGTTTGCTGTTAAATGAGAATAACACAGTGATACTGCAGTGTCTTATGGCTGGTCAGTGTGTGATTTTGGCCCTGGAGTTGTAAGCTGCAGCTAATGATTGTGACCAGTGGATCTGTTGTGTATTGGGTATAACATTCTCAATACAGTGGAAACATTATTGAAACAACATTTAAAACAGCATGTAGAGTTAATGCTTATTTTGCACATTGTTTTGTTTGTTTTTATGAAATATCTTAATAGAGCAAATAGAAGTGCACTTATTTTACAGCACTTGTGATTTTCTTCATTGTTTATATCTCTGTTGCCTGCTGCATGAGACCAATGTCTGTCTTTTGTTTAGCATCAGGAAGTCTGGCTTGTCTAATGTATTCAAGGCCTTTCTTAATGCAGCAAAAGTCTGTCATTACATATCTGATATTGGCCAATTTCATTTCTTCTTTTACAGTGAAGCTGTTTTTCCTCAAAACACTTTGTGGTTTGTTGAAATGATCACAAACAAACAAAGCATTGACTTGACTCATGTCTGTAATTAATGTCATGTCAACTGATGTCATCAATGACTACTCAACTTTGTGGACTGATCACTGCTGGCTTGGTGCATAAATCTATCAGGCTCATCAGTCAAGGCCTCTTCTGTTCTGTGTGTCATGGAGTGGCCGTTAGTCAGAGCATCTTTGTCTTCTTCACCGAGTGTCATCAACTGTCATTACGACTCATTAAGTGCCATTTAGATGGAGCTGAATAATATCGCTCACCGTGAGGTGCTCTAGCTAGCTATCAGCCTGCTCTTAGCTCTGATTCTGCAGCTCATTCCTTTAAATATTTCTACTAAAATAGAGATGTGTGCTCTTATTGTCAGATTGATCTGATTTTTTCCCCTGGATCTTGACGATTAGCAAATCGCATCATTGACGGACACCAAATCAGAGGCTTTGTGTGAAAATCCCCTGGTAGGAGGAGGAGGGGGAAAGGGGGGAGGGGAAAGCAGAGATTACTGGTCACATGACATGTGGCTGGTTATAGTTTGTCCTGGGGAGGAAGCCTGGAAGGGACAGTCAATGTCTCCAGACGTCCATCACCAAGGTGACCCGCTCCTCGGCCCTGCTAACAGCTACATGTTTAAGAGATGATATTACTGCCATTTTTATGGTACAAATTAGCCCCCATTTGCTTCCATGTTGTAGCTCATTTTTACCTCAGTGTGCAAGATGAACCCTTGCCGCAGGCAGGCTGAGCCTAATGAGGGGATATTTAGCAGGATGAATCGAGAGACAGAGTTGGAAGATGATCTGTATGCATGTGATGACCACAGAAATATCACATTAAAGACTCAATGAAGCAGTTCAGAGTCAGCTCAGTTCTCACTGATTGTTTATTGTTGCCACATTGTATGTGTAGAGATGTTGTCATGTAGAACCTGTCAATCTAAAGCTTCAGTGATCCACATACATACATACATACATACCCACACACCATAGTTTGATAGGATTGACGATGCTGAGTTTACAGTGCTAACAGCACTAGTACCTGGAGGCAGGAGGAGTGCTGGAGTGGAGTGATTGGGGCTCACTGTTTGCAAACTTTGTTTAATGCATTTGCACACTCACAGTTTTGCATTGTGATTTTGCAGTGTCATGACATTTTTACAATCCTATTGGTAGGATATCTGAATGCTTTTATGACTAAAGCAGTTTGTCATTGTTGGCTACATGAGGCAGTCGTGTCCTGGTGGTTAGAGATCTGGTCTTGTGACTGAAAGGTTGCCAGTTTGATCCCCAGGCAGTTTCATGACCTAACCCCCAACTGCTCCTCAGGTGCCATGGATAGGGCTGCGCCCACTACTTTGGGTACATGTTCACAGGCTAGTGTGTGTGTTTCACTGCACAGATAGGTTAAATGCGGAGACACTGGCATCAAGTTTAAGCTGCATCTTTTTACCTTATAGGGACGATAAATGTTGGCGCTCCTAGTGTAAAGCTGGTTATGAAATAGAGTGATTAGTCAAATGATGCCCAGTGTCTTGGAGGTAACTTCAGATCACATTAGGACATTCAGTATAAGTCAAAGACATTACTTGAGTCTCTAAAGAAACTCTAAAGTAGAGCTGGGCGATATGGCCAAAAACGTTATCACGATAAATCTTTCTATATTGATCAGTCTCGATAATTATCACGATATTAAATTTTCTAACACTGTCATAGTTGTAAACAACATCTTTCTAAAACCATCAGACTAAATACATTAAATGTTACTATTTAAAAATATTTATTGCCAGAACATATTGTAGCGTCCAGCTGGAGGCGTTGAAAGTATGGATGAGAGAGACGTTTACAGACTTTGCTTTATTGATGAAACTTACAGTGATTGCTTTCGGCTGCAGCCACTCCAAAATAACGAGAGCTAAGCTAACAGGCTAATGCTAGCACTTGGGCTGACACACACACCCAGCGAGCTCCTTCTCTTTCTCACACAAACAGAGGAGCACACAGTGACCTCATGCATTTTGGCGGTGCTGGTGAGGAGGAGCTAACAAGCACCAGTATTAGATGTCTGAACTCACTGTCAAGCTGCTTAGACATGAAATGGAAATGAATGTTAATGCTTATCAAATTCTATTGTCCCGGCTTATCATCATCGAGGGAAAAATTATCGAGAAAAAATCGATATCGTTTTATCGCCAAGTGCTACTCTAAAGTGGGTTTGTTTCAGAGTTATACAGTCTTTATGCTATTGTTACCATTTAAATGTAATTTCACACTTATCTCAAGTAATGAATGACATGTTCAGTGTACTTATGTGCATCTGATTTACATTCAGTTTGAGTGTTTGTTGTTTTCGCTTCACCTTGCAAAAGCATGGCAATACATTTTATTTGTAATGGTGGTGATAATGGTTATATCTCAGTTTAACAGTATATGAATACACACACCGTGAGACACGTATAGTAAAGCTATCTCTTCATGCAATCACATGGAATTCCCCAAAGCAACGACTGGCAGTACTCGTATTACTCAGCCCTGATCCTTTTAGAGGCTGATTAGGGTTTCACCAAGCAGGCCTGCAGGACAGAAAGAACACATAGATGGACTTCTCACTGCACGTGACCCAGGAGAGCTGATGGCCCACAGGAGCCTCCTGCTCAGCATTGCTTCCTGATCTCACACTGACGTGTTTTTTGAGTGGCAAAAGACATTCCTTCCTCGTGCTGTTAAAATGGGAGTAATTTAGTGGTACTCGGTAAAGTGTGTTGTGGTGTGCTCTGCAGGCCTGTGGTTAACTGTGTATTAGAAACCATCCTGTTCACACTGCACTCTGACCTGCTAGCCACGGGCTTCCCAGGAGAGGCTTTGCTTGCCGGATGCGACATTAGTTTTGAACCACTGGCATCACCTCAGTGTGAATTAACCTCTGCTTGGGTTTCGCTTCTGCAAGGCTGAAATTTGAGGAAATCTGGAATTTGACTGCTGGACGCCAGCCGATTTCCTGTGTGATGAGTGTGTGGATTCCAGGAAAGCTCTATATCTCCCGGTTCAGAGTCTCCAGGCTTGTAGTTTCTGCTCTCGTTCTGACTTTTCCCACAGCATGCGCTGATCATATTACCTCCACGCACTCTGGTAATTGTAATAGTGAAGGAAGCATATTAATATGGTTCATGACATCTGTGTAGATGTTGGTGAGCTTCAGCAACAGTGGTTTGCCTTAAGAGTATAAAAAGGTTATTGTGTTGTAGATGACTCAGAGGCAGAATCTTTCAAATTGTAAACCAATGAAATACATTAAGCTGTGACCTAGAACCCAGTTTTTTCTTCTCCATGTCTCCAAATGCTTTGTCTTCAGAGGTAAGTATGTCAGATAATAAACAATAACTGACTTGGCTTCCTCCCTAATAACAGCAACAGAAACGTACCTAGGACATAGTTTGAAAATGACATTACAATAAAAATGGCTTGCAGGCACGAATATGGCAATTGTGGGCCAATTCCAATGTCTCATTTATGTACAGTGCCACGTTAAATTAAAAAAAAATTTTTTTTAATAAATAAATGAATGAAAATTGCTATATTGTGCAAAAAAAAATTGTTCATAATTCAGTTTAATTTAAAAAAAGTTTTTATATTCATTACCCACAAGTGACATTTCCACTTTTTTTTTAGTTTTAATGTTGATCAGTTTAGCTTACAGAAATACAGAATGTCATTATTAGAATATTTCATTTTGAGTTTTAGTAAGTTGCTGTTCAAACTTTATCAACATTAAAACAAAATAGATTTGAAATGTAACTTGGATAATGAATATGAAATATATTGCAGTTAACCATTCTGAATTAAATTATGAACACACTAACTTTTTCCACAATAGTCTTTTTTTGGAGATGCACTAGCATGTGCCGATTCTTAGTAGTGTATAAAAATTAAGCACTGAATTTGGAAAAAAATCTGATTTTTACTGCACCTGTATATTTAGTCTGTTGAACAATACAGTTAAAAAATAATAAAATGCACATTTTAGCTTAATTGTCAAGCCTAATACCTAAACATCCTCAACACTACAAAATAATAATAATAATAATAATAATTATTATTATTATATTTACAATAATTTATAAATTTATAATATAAATAATATTTATTATAATAATTACCTGAAATATCAGGTAATATTGGCCAAATATAAGCTTCAGTCTGATGCTGGTCATTTTCTTTAAAGTTGTCTGCCAGTGTTGATATGATCATGCATCCACACCATCAATCTGTAACTGGAGTGCGCAGCCCTGCACTTTGCTTTGAAAGTGGCTAATGTGAGGTTTTGTGTTTTCATTTATGCTGCAGTCAGACTGAATGCAAATCAAATTTGTCCAGCAAAAATGCTATTTAACTTGAATGAAGAATGATGTAGAAGAGCATTCATCAAATCTGCCTTACGTAATAGTCAATTTGCTTTTATGAGTCAATGTAGGTGAATGTTAACTAGAAAACAGCCTCGCTATCTAACAGTGATAGATGAAGAAAGTTCAAAAGCCAAATTCATATCAAACCTGCATCATGCTCAATTTGCTCCAACCAGCAGGTGTGAGTAAACTGTGATGGTGCAGTCTGGGACTGAATTTGAATCTGAATGTAAGAATACATATAATGCTTAGTTTGAGTCTGAGCATAGGGACATGATGTGTGTCTTGTTTATTGAAGAGAAGTCCATTGAATTTACTGGTAAACAGGCAAGTGATGCCATGCTCCTAGCCAAGTATTGCAGCTATCTAAAGTTTAATAGAGGATGCTTATGTGACACACAACACTATTTCATCATCATAGTTTGATATTAAAGTAAATCATCTACTTCAGTGTACTGTGTGAAGGAAAAAAAAGTAGCCCTTCATCATGGCACATTGGCATTTGGGGTGTATTAGCCTCCTTGGAGACTCTCGGATTGTGTTGAAATGCACTGTTTTCACAGTTGCACACCAAAAATGACTTGAATGAATGAGGTTGATATTTTCAGTCCATGTTCAATTAGACAGACAATATATTTAGAATAAAGTTTTGAAGGAATACAACCAGAGTTGTGACCGCAAATGTACTCTGGAGTGCTAGCCCATTGATGCTACATGTACCTGCGGGGTTGTGGCTTTATTTTCTGGTTGAGGTTCTTGTGAGCGCAGTGGCGTGATTATGGGTGTGTGAGTGACTTTCTGTGGCTTTATTCTGTGGCTGTGTGGAGCTGGGTGTGCTGTGGGATGATTGGGGCTGGCATGGAGAGCTGAAAGGTTAGCGTAGCTGTGACTGATTGGGCTTGGGCCAAGGCTGCTGCACTCTCCACCACAGTGTGCTTTACTGAATATAGAGTAGCAACACACTGAAGTACTGAAGCTTCCTCCATTCACTACTGTCAGTGTCTGTGGACTAATTGCCTCTGGGAACTGTTGCAATTGAATAGTTTTACATCATCGTTGAAGACTTGCATGTAGCAACTGTCTACAAAACACTCCAAAGCAGCGACTCTCAACTCATCTTGCCTCAAAACCTAAACTGGTTCTTTTGTCAGCAAGTGATAGCAAAGCAATGGGACATTTTGGACTTTTAGTATAAGTATATTGTTGTTTCTGGTCCTCTTTTCTGTCCTTAAAACACAAAAACATAATTCAAGACCATGTCAAAGAAATAATAATGAAGTTTTTTTTCTTATTTTTTTTTACCTGTTTTGAATTCTGACTGGATGTGCTGTAAACAGGAAGTGTCTGAGTGCATCATCAGGAGTGTTATAAACTGAAAAAAGTTCTAATAAACATAGAGAAGAAAGCCTTTAATCACAAGATGAGAACCACTGATCCAAAGTACATTTTAACGCAATGGAGGCTTGACTCCTCCACACAGATGGCTTAGTTATTTAAGAAGTGTTGTTAAATGCTGACTTGGTGACCACCGTTTAATCCGTGTTAGATGTCGTTTCATCCACTGTGTGATCTAAACAATAGTTGTGAAGTGCAGTGTGTATCAGCCAGGCTCACAGGGCTGTTTTCCTTCATGTGAAATCCTGAGATCTGCCAGCTCAGCGTTCAAACAGCAGGTCATCACCTCTGTTTGAAAGTGACATTTGCCTGGTTGGTGGAATTTTGTCATCTCTTCTTCATTGTCTTGATTACTAGTGCTGGATCTGAGCTGTGTTTAACAGAATTTGGGACAAATGAAGATGCCAGTGATTAATTTGTGTTCTCTCGCTCAGAGAGCGAGTCATGTCATGCGACACATCCGTTGTGGTTCAGAGGACATTCACACCTTCACACATCATTTCTTGAGAAACATATAATTGGTGCTCTAGTCATTTACCTTGGCAGGGTGCACCCTTTAAGCTACTGCTTGTTTCTGTTTTAGCCACAAATGGAAAGCAGTCTTTCTGCATGTTATGTACAAAACAAGCTTCAGACGAGTTATATCGGACATGGAGGAACAAAAAATGTTTTCCCTCCGTCAAGCACGTTTTGTGCAAAACATGACAAGATCATGGTTTAATAAATTGACCAGCAGTTGGCAATTTTAAAACTGACAATTTGCATGATTTTGAGTCTTTCTGTAACAGCAGCAGCCGACTTGGTGGCTAAATGGAGGCACGAATGACAAAAATGACATCGAAATTACACTGTTTTAACAGTCAAGGTCGGATTTATATAAGAACACAAATACTGTGCAGTGCAGCCAACGTATGCGCACACTTTCAAATTTTTAATATAATTTTTTAATCTGTAAAAGAATTACAGCCTCTGGAATGCTTTGGTGAAGAAACCTTTATTAATATATTGAGTGTTGTCTGCGCTAACACATCTCTTCCTCTGACTGTGATCTTCAGGAGACTATGGGAGCAGTGGAGTGGCATACAGCCGCCCAATGTGTAAGGAGGGCATGCAAAATTAGGGTCTACCAAATAGTGATTTCTGAGCTGTTTGGTTTAAAAATGAATAATACAAAAATGAACTTATCATTATTTGAGGATTGAAAACACTGCACTGCATCAGTAGTTAAACATTGTTACTAAATGCCAATAGAATATAATGTTATTCTCAGACACATCTATAAATAATGAAACGGGAGAAAACAGAGTATTTGCAGTGGTCTCATGTTGTTTCAGAGCTCTATGTCTCTGTGGCTGGAGCCCACTGGTCACTTTCTCACTGCTGCAGTACCAGTGATGATGGGAAAGTCACTGCTGTTTTCCTGACCCTATGATATGGGAAGGAAGGGCAGTGGTTAAGGACACAATGGTAGTTGCTATGGGGATATTCCACTTTAGCTCTTGCAGTTCATATACCAAAGCAGTATGATTTGGTGTCTGCAAGCCACTGACCCTTTTATAGTACACTGCATGTAAAATACATTTGCACGCAGTATATTGAGTTGTATTTATGTTAAGTGCTGCGCTTCATGACAAGGCTAAGATTGGGTTGGGAAAACGCATCTGCTTTTAAGGGCACATCACTGCCTTTCAGAGTTTGAAAGCTGAGTGGCGTACTAAAGAGAATTTATTATATTTTAAAAAGGCTGCCGGGCTTTTGATCATCTCTCATCAGAGTGTGGTTCAGGTTACTTGTTCAGAGAACATCAGCTACACTGCTACAGCCTTTCCTCAAGCTACTGAAGGCATCTTTAGCTTGAGAAAATGAGCTATTAGTTCAAATTAGTGGACAAGGTGCATTCTTTCAGCATCATGTCTTGCCGTTGACATCTATAAAACTGTAATTGGTCTGCGTAGGGAAGAGAAGGACTAGGTCTGATTTGTCCTGACATATTAGCAGCATTTGTAGCAGACAGCATTATGAGGCAGTCAAACTGTGCCAAACAATAAACCTCAAAGGATGCAGTCAATAGGTCTGAATTTAGTTGATTTGAAGCTTTTGTGTTCCCTGTACTCTGAAAGCACCATTTGATAGCACTGTTTCATTTGAAATAACAGCCATCTTGTTATTGCTGAGATGGTGCATTCATACAATGGCACTGGTCGCTTCTGCTGAAGGCGTTTGAACATCACTTTTTGTTTCTTACCTCTCTAGTATGAGCTGCCAACTACTTATTTCTTTGAAACATCAAATTGTTAGTTTTCCCGCTGACACAAACATAGTTAATCAGCCAGGACGTGTTTGGTCTGAAAGGTTGGCTTTTTTTAGCTTAGTTGCATAACTTTGTGGCACAACGTAAGAAGCAAAGTTAGCACACTGCATGTCTTTAAAAAAAAAAAAAAAAAAAAAAACATTCACCACGTTTTATAAAACAGACTTGTTTATAAAATTTCTGACACTGTATGAAACCAGTAGCCACAACCTGAATTCTGTGTGTACTACTGTAGTTTTACCCTCGGAGTGTTTGTTTGGAGTTAAATTGTGAACACTTTAGTTTTTCACTAAACTGTAATTTAAAGGGACTTGTATAATAGGGCACCATATTTTTCTAATTTTTTAATAAATTTCATACAGTTTGTAAACAGTCATTTTACCAATGCATCATCCGCTCGCGTCACTACAAAGAGCTTGTTTTGTATAGTTTGTGATATCACATTTATGTATGTCCACCTGTTCATCTTTGCCTCTGCCCATTCACATTAAGATGTTTCAAGTTGAACTGCTTTTTGAATTAGACACATCACAGGGCAGCCAATCAGATCAGAGCACATTTACATATATAGACATGTAAAAAAAAAAAACACACAAACAAAACAACCCTTTTTGAATTCTATGGTTTTATGTATCAAGCCACAAAAATGGTTCTTGGAAGGTCTCTCAATTAGGTAAATATAACTTCACATGAGCAGCAAACACATGACAAATGATTATTTTACATTATTTAACAAAGCTAGTCTGAAATGCAGAAGCACTGTGTGAATAATTAATTGCACCCTTATGGCTTCCATAGGAATTAAGAGTAAGTAGCAGCCGGCTGCTGCTAATCAAATGCCCTTCATCATCAACTAGCGTGCCCATCTCTATAAAAGGTTAACACAGTCCTAAGTAGGAAAGACATTAGCAATGATCATAGAGACCTACAGGCCTCAGTTAGCATGTTAAATGTTCAGGATTATAATATCACTATTAGAAAAAAGACTGAACAAGTATGTCTTGTTTGGAAGGTTTGCCAGGAAAAAGCCGCCTTTTTCCAAAAAGTACATGTCAGCATGGCTTAAGCTTGCAAAGTTGCATCTGAACAAACACAAGATTCTAGAACAGTGTGCTTTGGATAGGTGAGACCAAAGTGGAGAAGTTTGGCCATAATATGTAGTGCCACTTTTGGGGAAAACCAAACAGCATTTTGGCACACATACCTCATACCAACTGTCAAGCATGGTGGTGGAGGGGTGATAATGTGGGCTGCTTTTGCAGAAACAGGACCTGGACAGTTGATAGTCATTGAGTCCACAATAAACTCCTGTGTACACCAAGGAATTGTGAAGTCAAGAATGAGGCCTTATGTGTGATTTAAAAAAAGCTTGGCTGACATTGGGTCATGCAACAGGACCGTGACCCCAAGCACAGCAGCAAATCTACATCAGAATGATTGAAAAGGGGGGGAGGGCTCCCTGAGTGGCTCAGCAGGCTAAGATGCTGACACTATGACCAGAGGATCACAAGTTTGAATCCTGGTCATACTGTTTGCCATCAACAGCCGGGAAAGTTCTCTCTCTGGGCTGGTAGATGGCGCTCTCTCTCCCTATCACTCGCACATTGCAATGTCCGCTGGCTCAGGCGTCTACTGATTTGTCCATTTGGAGCTGGGAACCCTGCACTTTCCTACGAGCACGTTGGCTCCCCAGTGACGGTGTATTGGCGTTAGTTCGTAAAGAGGTGGTGGCTGTATCACACACAACGGAGCAGGCTTGTTTGTATTCACCCTCCTAGAGTCAGGGACATTGCAAAAGTGATGGTGAGAGTCCTAACGGAGAGGGTGGGCTAACTGGCTACTACTACCTTGGGAAGAGGATAAAATTGGCAATTTATATAAAAAAAAAGACTGAAAAAGAAAAGAATAAATGTTACAGTGGCCCAATCAAAGTTCAGATCTCAACCCAGTTGAAATGCTATGGTGGAGCACAGCATGAACCTTGGATCTAAATTTTAACACAGTGACCGACTAATGGTCACACAGAAAACAATTACTTCAAGTAATTTTTGCTAAAGGTGGTTCTACAAACCATTGATTCATTTGGTGTAGTTATTCACACACAGTTTGTTAAATAATAACATTGTGGAATCTGTTTTGTGTTGTTGTTCATCTGAGGTTGTATTTACGCAATTTAAAGACCTGCTAAGGACCAGATGGTTTTTATTTTGACCAGATACATAAAACCAAAGAATTCAAAGAGGACGTGTTCACTTGACTGTGTCTATGTCTTGTAGATCAGTAACAAAAAGAGTGTTTAATTCAAAGGCTCAAAGAGAGCTCGGAGAATGATAATGTAAAGATGAATTATGACTTCAGTACATAAAACCACAGAAACCTTATAAGTGGACCTCAAGGGAGAATGATGTATAAGAAAATGTAGGGCATGTGCCTGAGAAGATTTAAATGTGATCTTCTTAGGATTCTGGAGCTGCCTTTGATATCGACTGAGAGGAAAAAGTAAGTACACCACCTACACATCAAAAGAGACAGGTAGTGACACTGAGGCAGTGATGTCTGAAGGGAACTGTCCATTCTTTGGCAGTTTGCAAGAGAGAGGGATGTAGTGAAGGAGAACTGGTGGGATGAAGGGATGGCAGGAGAGCGAGCAGCAGGCTGAGGCAGTGCAGATGGTGATGTATCAGTGATCTCCACTCACTCAATGCTGATAACAACCTCTGCTCTCCAGGCAGGATAATTCAATCTTCTGAGCAAGGCATCGATGAACTCGCCATCTCCTCTGAGATGCATCACAGAAAAGGGAGGCAGGAAGAGCCTTAAAGGTGGCACAATTATGTCCTAAAAGAGCCTTGCCTAGCTAAAATGATAGTCTAGCTTTCATTCTTGAAGAGATATTGTCCTGCTCCTTTTGTACTTTGATTACTGAGTCCTTGACAATGCACTGGATCTTTCCTATCACTCTTACAGCAACTGAGGCATTGAGGGGGAACTATACTTCTGCTGCACTGCTATCCCCAACTTGTAAGAGGGAGCATTTTAAGGAGCCCTTGACCCCTGCTTCGAGTTCATCTTTAAAGCTCCAGCAAATTACCTGAGGCTAAAGAAACTACTACTTCAAGAGACAGCGCACCAGGACATTACCACAAAGAGATTGCACATTTTCACAGCAAATCAAGAAAGCTCTTTTGCCCACTGTGCCGGAGAACAGGATTGAGTTTGTGACTCACTGGTTGGACTCTTGGTTGGATGATGGAGCATCTGCTGTGGCTACACAACTCAGTTGTCTGAGTCTGTAAACAAACTTGCAGAAAAACGGGCTCAGAAAGCACTGACCCAAAAAATGGAGCCATCAGATCCTGCCTATCTGTGTCTGAGAGTACTTCTCGGCCCATGTGCAAGAGAGATGAGCTGTGCTAGTGGCAGAGAAAGAGTGCAGTGATGCTAACACTGGCTTTTACCAATGACGGCACTGTTATCCTTTTAGACATTTTACAAGGTCAAGTGTTTTCAGGATTTTCTAGTATTATACATTCAAAAGATGTCAAAAAGTGGTGCTTGGAGCCAAGCCATAGAAAAAGCACTTTTCCCACCAAAGGATGCCTTAGTCATAGAATCACTTTAGTAAATGAGAGTTTTAACAACCTTTTTAAAGTTTAAAGAACCTCCACATAAAAAAGTTTCTACCTAATTAAAGTTTTTTTTCCCTACAACCATACGTCTGAGCCAAGAGCCATTGAATTTTTAGTACGTAGATGACTGCCAACATGAACTTTAGAAGTATTGCTGTTTTTTTACTTTACCCCGTGTCCTCTCGCAGAAGCATGAAGTGCCTGTATGTTGACTTGTAGCGTTCTCTGTGCAGAGCATTTGAAACCTGATTGTGTGCATCATTCAGAACGTCAGCACTTGACTTTTGCCTCGTTTCTGTTTGTGACACGTCGCAGCCACGGAGATGCTTTAATTTGGGCAGGAGGAGCGTTTCTGCGTAACGTGACGGTCTCATCTCTCTCCACTCTCTTCTGCACTTCTCTAATCATCTCTCTCCTATTATTCTCGAGGACTGCCCATGCATTTGCTGCCTCATTATATTGGCAGTGCACTCATGGCAACCTTGGAGCTCTGCTCGTTATTCTGTTTCTGCCCGCTCACAGATCGCGCCTGATCAGCGGAGGCAGAGTCCTATTAATCCTCAAAGTTTTGCCCTGCAGTTTGGAGCAGAAGAATGCACAGTGGTGGACCTTCCTATTAATATTTAGCAACATCTGTAGATTCTGACACACATTCCTGAGATGTTACCGTCATGCCTCTTGCAGCTGATATTCTGAAAAGCTTTAGTGTGGAGCACTTCGTATTTGAAGAAGCCTTAGTAATGCAAGCTTCTCACGTTAAAGGGCCCATATTATACATCATTATTTTACACATCTTTTCTTGTATTCATATAATGTTCATTTATAAGGTTTGTCCCTCTTTACTTATTAAGATCTGTATAGACGTTAATATCATTTCCTTTTGGGGGTCAGAAACAGCACAAGGTTTCTTTGTTTTTCCACCCAGTTTCTACTCCAGTGACTTTGGGGATGTAGTGGTCACAAGCAGCAAGTATTGCAGTAGTTGTTGCATCACAACCCTGGTGAAATGGACTGTTTTGCTATTTTATCTAAAAGGAGCAAAGAAACTGTCTGAATCTTTTCAGTGAACAGGATTTAAGCAGGGCATCAGTTAAACCTCAGCTAGGGCTTTGATTTTCTCATATTTCAATTATTTATGAATCTGTTATCTTCAAATCATCTAACCTGGCAGGAGAGCCAATGGAAAACCAATTTAGGAACTTCCACAACCATGAAGAATTGCAAATGGATTGTGAAGCGTTTGCACTGTTTTCATATAAGGTCTCATGAACTTCACTGCGGCTGAAATGTTTTGGAAGCTTTTAACGTTTGCCTACATTTTCCTGATTTAAACAGGTGGTATGACCATTGGAGCTACATTTAGAAATGTAAACACTTTGATTGCTCCACTGCTGAGTTTTTTTTTATTTTTTATTTTATTATTATTCTCTTTGTAGTATGTGACATAAGGACGTATGTGACTCATTCATTTTTAAATCCATTTTTAGATATAATAAGAATAATTGACTTTTTTTTTTTTTTTTTTTTTTTTTTTGAGTGGCAGGAAACGTGTACATGGATCAACTTTGGTGTATCATTAAGTGGGTCTTTACTGTTAGGAAGGCAGGCTTTGGTGGTGTGTATGTTTTACCGGTACATATATGTCAGAACATTGTTGGGTTAATTTGTGAACCGATACTAGTGGTGCAACAGACCTTATAACCTTATAGTTCAGATGATCAGTATAAAAGGGTTGTCTTTGCTTTCCAGCTATTACTAAAATAACTAAAAACACTTAAAGCAAGCAGTTTTAAGCAACATTCAAGATGCCCAATGTCTAAAATAAGCCCCAGTCCATCTTCTGTCACTGCAGTTGTTTGGGCCTCTCCCCCATCAGTTCTTGTGCCAAACTCATAGAAGTGTGTTGGGTCTGAGCTGGCATGTGGATTCACTGTGATCCAGTACAGCACTAGTAGTTTCTGTACATTTATATTATCACTTGGACACATTTTCTTGCATCCGACCTCATAAGATTCAGGTTGAGATGACATGCAGACTACAATCTCTACAATAAACTCTGCACCCATCTCTTGCCACTCGCCACCTAATCTGGCAAAAGAACTAACAGAGAAACTTTATTCTAAGTTTCTTCTTCTGGCACACTATCAACTGCTTTGAAGGTCAGATAAAAAGAAGGCCTCTGTGGCTTCGGGATGCAGCGAAAGCACTGAGATGGTGGATCTACTCTCCACTGAGGTGTGCTGTTCTGACAGGCTGGAACAGACACTCGGGCCTCCTCTTATCTCACTGCTGGAGTCCTCAGCTCGCCCCAACGGGACCAAAAGAAACCTGCACTGCATCTGCCGCTGTGCTGATACAGCCCCATATATATATATGTGTGTGTGTGTGTGTGTGTGTGTGTGTGTGTGTGTGTGTATACACACACACACACATACTCGGACTCAAACAGCATGACAAAACAAATGAGAGAATTAGAGCTGGAAATTAAAGAAATTCCAAAAAAGCAATTATTCTCCATTCAGGTATCGGGAAAAACATCAGCGCTAAATAGCACATGTGGAATAAATGGCAGGCTCTACACTCTACTGCTTTTGCTGTAGCTGAAGCCATTATTTCAAAAGGCAGCCATTCCTCAGGAGCATTTTCTCCCCAGCATCATTAATTCATCTATCCCTGTTTGAGCCTCCGCTCTGGGGAGAGTGCAGCAGAGCTTAATCACCTCAATTTAGCGAGCCACTTTTTCAAGCCTGATGAGAAGTTCCTTTTGCCTGCAGCGTGAAAGCGCCTTTGTGCAGATGTCCAGATGCCGCGTGTTAATGTCATAACCCTGTATATACACAGGCAGCAGAGAGAATGGAGAGGCATGTAAGGGGTGTGTGTGCAGCGCTGCAGTGTTTGATCAGCACAGAACAGATGACATACTGATGCATTAGAGAAGAGACAGAAAGACAAGTGACACTTCTAAAGCATTCAGAGACTCACGTGTGCGTTCTCCCTCTCTCCCTCTCTCTCTCTCTTTTTTACAGCGCGCTCTCTCTCCCCTCTTTCTACAGTTCGCTCTCTCAGATGCCAAACACTTTGTCAGTTGTAGTATCATGATATTTGGTACTGAATCAGAGCTCTGGCTATGAACTAAAACAATCATGATTGTCTTTAACAGCAAATGTTTGATTAAAAAAATTGGTGCATATACAGCTTAACTAACATCTGTTCTTTTAAAATGTGATCTCTGTAATCCACACAAAACAAATACAATCAAATACAGCAAAATACAGCAAAGTATAGTGTCTGTTTCTCTCCTTTACTCTCTATAGCTTACTCTCTAGCTTTCTCCCTCCTTTCTTTCTTTCACTCTGTTTCTCTGAGTCTCTTGCTCTTTCTTTGTTGTGTGTGTGTGTGTGTGTGTGTGTGTGTGTGTGTGTGTGTGTGTGTGTGTGTGTGTGTGCGTAAGAGAGAGAGATGGATGTAGATCTTTTGGGTCTTGTGTGGCTGAATTTTTCCTTCATTCCAAACAGAGAGACCAGCAGGGATTTAACACACAGTCCTCCATCACTGCCATCTCCATGGTAACGTGTAAGGGCAGGAGCTGTGAGTAAGGCGATGGAGTAATTAAAGATAAAGAACATGTCCTTCTGATACTGCTCTACACCACAACACACACACACGTACCCCGTTTCTTTAACAATCAGCAACACTTTACTCCCATCAGTCACATCCCTGCAGTTCATTTCAATTTCATGACCAGAACAAGCACTCTCGTCCACTCTTATATTCATTCACACTGTAATCTGCACACACCCTGCAAAGAGCTCTCAGCTGTGAAGGTTTTCTCTGATCAAAACTGTGTGTGTGTGTGTGTGTGTGTGTGTGTGTGTGTGTGTGTGTGTGTGTGAGAGACCCACTGTTCACGTCAGGTGTGATGGACATAACATTGTGGACCATCTTTTGTAGTCTTTAATGGCAGACACTAATGCAGGCTCATTGTGCTGTCAAAGTGTCGTCTTTTGTTTTTCAGTTTGTTGTCGTCATTTGTGTGAATATAAAATATGTACTTTACAGTTTATTAGCATGAACAAAGAAACACACCAACAAGCTTTGTTTACCAGCCTTGTGTGTGTAGGCCAATTGTTAAACAACATAATCCACTGATGCTGATTATCAGAAAACTGTCCGTCTGTCACTACTTCAGAAAGTCTTCACTGCCCTTCATGTAGTGCATCAGTTGCTCTGTAGACTTCTTTCACTGTCTTACAGCTGCTGAGTCTTCTAAGCCTCTGTCAACATGGCACATCTGCAGCCTTACGTTGTGTCTACTCTTTTGGCTGAATTGCTCACTCATGGACTGGGGATGGCTTCTCAATAGGGCTGATGTCTGGCTTTTCTGGACCATTTTAAACATTGATATTTGCTTTTGAACCCCTGCATTATAGTTTTGGCTGTGAAATGTCCCACTTCAGTCTCAAGTCTGTTGCTTGTCTGAACCTTTCCCTCAACCCAGTCATATATTAAAGGATATTAAGAGTTGGTGGCAGTGATTTTAAAACCAAATAAATATCTCAACAATGAAGCAGTCAGTTAAAATGGGATTTAAGGTAGGTAGTAGGTTGAGATGTTACAGGACTTTCACCGAGACACAGGACGGTTGTAGGCAGTTTGAGACGTAGGCGTTTTAGTCGATCTCCTGTCCGAAGGTTTGAGGCCACGTCAATGATCTAAATCTGTGTAGTGTACTGACCGATACGTTGTACAGTACAAAATGTATGTAAGACGTCCAGAAAAGATTACGTTGGAATTTAGGGTAAAATTGACTGACGAAGTAACAACTCTATAAATAAACCAAAATTTTAGTGACGGTGGTTGAGAATTATAGGAAATTATATACT
>BRDA01011192.1:13100-25615 GCA_036984385.1 Crenuchus spilurus | reverse complement strand
ATATCGATTTTTGACATAGTGCTATATTCATGAAGTATAGCCAGCTATAGCTATTAATAACTTAAAAAAAATGGATAAATTTTATTCCTGATACTCTAAAAAAAATTCAATAATTATCGATATCGACCGATATGAAGTACTTATATCGTGATACAGTTTTTAGCTATATCGCCCAGCCCTAGTTCAGTCAGCATTCTTCTATTATTTGTGTAGCTGGGAGTGGTGAACTGACGGCTCAAGCCTACTTCATTGTGAATACCAACACAGCAGAAAATAGTATTGTTAATTAAAACCTCGCATATCATTAGTTTGCTTTTCAGAGTCTAGTAACCTTATGAGGTGTTCTGTGGCACAACGCTATGCTGTGGTTGAGGACCTCTGCCCTACTATGAAGTATTACATATATTTTTACATTTTATTCATTCTTAGTATGGTTCTTGCCAAAAAAAAATCAGGAAGAGTGTTTTCATATGTAAATGTTTGCATTCACAATTCTGCAGTTTCTTCGAGAGCCGATGAGATTTGATGAGTGATGTCATGTGGACTGGTGTGCTCAACTTAAAAGTAGTAAAAGTACTGCAGTTTGTGTTCGTCCACAGAGCTTTTCAATGCCCAACCCACCGATGAACAGAGACAAATTGGATTTGCCCCATGGCGTGTATTTAGAGATACTGCCCATCACTGGGATGCTTTTAGCTTTTTCTGTTGCTATTTCTGTTGTTCCCTCACTGGCTTCAACAAAAGCTTTGCCCAGAGTCTCATTAATGGCCAATTCAGGCACAGTCACTGCAAGGTGTTTGTGTTTGTAGGGTGTGGGTGTGTGTGTGTGTGTGTGTTGGGTTCTGTTAAATGTCAGAGCTTGTGTCAAGTTTGAACACACACACAGTGCGTTTACCTCCCTGGGGATGGATGGAGCTGCAGGAAGCTGAACTGACTCAGTGTAAATTATGCACTTAGTCACAATACACACACACACACACACACACACACACACACACACACGTATGTCCTCTGCTCCACACACATCTCTCATTCTCTTTCAGAACAGCAGGTTGTACAGGCAGGCCAGTGTTTGACAGTAATGTGTGATTAATAGTACATGTCAGTCGTGCATCTCTTCAAAATCTCAGAGCAGCAGACGGGCTTTAGACATGCATTACAGACTTCCTCAGGGCAGCAAGCAATAACCAATTCAATCATATGCAGTTTGGTTAGGAAACTGTCTTATTTTGTTGCTGGAAATTAAAGAGGCTGTCAGTATTTTTTATTTTTTTATTTTTTTTATACATTTTCAGAATTGTGCCTTTAATGTACTATCAAAAGGAGAGTGTTGGTCATTTTAAGTGAGAGTCTTTTCTGATTCCTCTGCTGAATTTGAGTCGAGTATGACTAGCTGATGTTGTTTTCTCTCATGTACTGCCTTCTTTATTTTATTTGAATGCCCCTGTCCTGGTATCCTCCCTATATAATGACTTTTCTTGAATGATTTGGTAGCTGCAATGGCGATATCACTATTATCTAGCAAATGCCAACTTTTGGCCTTCATCCTCATAGCTTTACCATTTATCATCTCAGCTGCAAACTCTTTGTTCCTGTATTTTACAGGCTTACAGTGATGAGCCAAAACATTGTGACAGCTTATAGTTTATGTATATTTTTATAATATATTTATTATGTTTATTATATCATAACAGCTGTAGATTTTAAGGTGCGAGATAAAGGAGAAATGGGCAGGTGTGAAGACGTGAGTAACCCCCAAATCCTTATGGCCAGTGGGTAGGAACTGTTGTGGTGGCACTTGGGCACATTAGCAGAGTTGGTCATAATGTTTTGGCTCATATATTTAGTTCTCAAATCAGAATGGTATATGTGAACATTTGTAATGTGTATGTTCGTGAAGGACAGCTGTGGATGCTCAATTATCTATCGATTACTGTCAGGCTTTGGGCTATAAGTTCTCTCTTTGTTACATGTTGAATCAATAGGTAATTAGTTTTGCATGTAAATTGTAGAATAAAACATGGCCTGTGTTTACAATAAGAGCTGTTAGGATATCACATAAAATAATCAGCATTACAAAACAGCATTTTGTACTGAAAGTGTTCAGCAATAGATTTGCTTACTAAGAGGTATCGTGAAACTTGCGCTTCTGCAAAAACCTGCAGCTCCAGAGGGTTCTTGTAACTGTAGTTGCAGTTTCATGTCAGACTTGTCTTGTCTGGTTTCAAATCGGATGTTTAAACATTTTTTTTCCTCTCTCCACAGGCAGGGAGTCCAACTTCTGTGAATGCTCCCTGCAGCTTCTCCCGGACTTCAGTCACACCTTCGAACCAGGACATCTGCAGGTAGGACATCATAACTGAATAGTGTGCACTTTCAGCTGATGCACACTGTGCTATGTCCTCAAAGCAGGTCTTCTTTGGCACTAGACATGAGGAATATGTTCTCAGGCACAGGTAGAGAGGTGAGGCTTTTGTTAAAAGACTGGTAGTGTGACTCAGTACTATTGAGAATCCTTTTCCATTGGGCTGGCACCGCCTGCCTTTATTCTGCTGTCTTTTATCCCACTTTTCAGTTCTTGCCTCTCTCTTTTTCAGTTCACTCTTCTCTCTGTCTAATGCATGTTGCATGTCTCTGTTTCATCATTCTCTGTGTTTGTCTCTCGTCCCTGCTTCTGTCCTCTGTTTCTGTCCCTTTTCTCTGGCATGCAGTTCTAACGGTGGCTTTCGAGCTCAGCCTGCACAGACTGCTGTAGTTCTGCTGAACTCTGATGGCAAAAGCTCAGTATCACAGAGTGTCACCATGACGACCTTGTGTCTGGACTCCCCCTCCAAACCCAAAAATAAGACCGCGTTCGGAGCTGAGTGGCTTTCTCTTTTGAAGCCTTCAGTTGGCTTGAGGGCTGATGGCGGCGCCCTCAAGTTCTCGAGGTCTTTGAACGACGTGGGCCAGAAGATGGATGGCCTTTGCAGCGGCCTGCACTTCATTGACCGCACATGCTCGGAGGGAGAACTGGGGTCAGAAACAGAACCCAAAGCGCTCAATGGCAAACCAGCCCACCTGCCCTCTCCCCCATTACCCTCCCAGCCACTGTCTTTCTCAAGCACCTGCGCCTTGGGAAGCGGTCTTGGGCCGGAACGCTGTTCCCAAACCTCAGAGATGCAGAAAGGCTCCAACCTCTTGCGCTTTCTCTTCCCCTTTCCTCGCTCTTCCACAGCGGGCAGCCTGCAGGCACCTGATCTTGCTGGCTACATCACAAAGTCTTCCAGTGCTCTGTTGGAGGCCTGTGGAGAGGAGATAGGTGACGATGAAGTATTTGAGGAGGACTCGTCCCGCTGGAGGCCACTAAAGGCAGAGGAGCGACGCGCTCCTCTCTGTTCATTGGAGGAGGACAGTGACCTGGACCGCTGTTCCTCACCACAGAGTGAAAAAACAGGACCACTCTCACCTTACTCTCTGTCTGGAGACTGCTGCAGGTTGGTGGGCCTCTCTTCTGCTTGGACCTACGTGCCCCAGCCCCATAGCAGAAGTGGTCCATCTGTAGTCTTGTTGCCCTCTTGTTATACCTGCCTTCCAAACCACTGAAGTCCCAAAATCCCTTTCTCCTTCACCCTGACTAAACCCAGTAGTGATGTAGTGTTTATGTGCTGTAGCATTCTAGTCTTGTGCCTTCTTGTCCTCAACTAATTGCTATTAATATGACCAATTTGTCTATTACATCATTACAGCTCATCGAAAAATCATAGTAGCATCTTTTGTTTTTCTCCAAGTGTAGTTGTTCAGCCAAGACAAGTTTTGATTTAAAAGTTGTTTTTAGATTTATATTAGATGGCTAAAAAAAAGGCTAACGGTGATAGTTTCTTTTAAGGGTGCTTTCATCCCTGAAAGTCTGGGCCATGGTCCAAATCAAGGTTCGTGTGTTTACTTTGTATGTATTTGGTCCGGTTAGGTTTGTTTTCACACTGCATTATTGTGAGCACACCAAAGACTTTTACTATGACATGCCTACGTGCTGTCGTCATCACTTACGTGATGTGCATCTCTACACCGATTGGTTTGTAGAAGGACGTGTCTGACGTGTTTAAATACTTTTATATACTCTTATATATCGATGCCGCAGTTTCGTTAGTTTAGGTTGCTCCATCATCCAGTCATCTCCTTTCTCTCTCATCCTCTCAGAAAATAAACTGCACGTTTCAGTATTTTTGAGTTTTTCTAGCTGATGTTCATCAGACCAAAATGATATTAAACATGTCGTCTCCTCCTCGCTCCATGTGCTACTACGGCTCATTTTGGCTGCTGTTCTGCTTATTTTTCTTCTGTTATTGTTGTTGAATGTTGTTGAACGTCTGTGTCAACTTCCTGTATTTGGTCCGAAAGTCCAAACCTTCTAGAAAAGTGTTTTCACAAAGCACACGAACCGGACCATGGTTCAGTAGATCCGGACCGAGATCACCTCTTTTGGTCGGACCAAATTTAGCTCCTTTGGTCTGGACCGTGGTTCGCAGCCCCTTTCACACCTGCTATGTTGTTGCGGACCAAACGATGAAGGTGTGAAAGTACTCTTAAGAGTCACTCATTCTAAGTAAGATTCACTTACCTCAATCATTTGATTGTATTTCATTGGTTTTTGGGATTGTACGACATTTTTTATGCCAAAAGTAACATTTTTAAAAATTTTATAAATGACAATGCATCATATACAGTGCCACATCACAAATTTTGAACAGTGAAAAAGTTCATTGTTCATACTTTAATTAAAAAGTCAACTCATTTGATCATTACACATAAAGAGATATTTCAGGCTTTTGTTTTGCTGTTGATCAGTATCACCTACAGCTGATGAAATCCAGAATCTAAAATTATTAGAACATCTCAGTTTGAGTAAATTACTGTTTAAAAACCGTATTAACATCAAAAGAGAAAGCGAGTGAAATCTGTCACTTAAATTACATGAACTATTTGACAATATTCAGATTTTTGGAGATGCACTAGTAGTAGGGATGTCTCGATCCGATCTCAAAGATCGGAATCGGGCCGATCACGGCATTTTTTAACTGATTGGTATCGGCTTTTCTGAACACAAACCTAAGCCCGATCTTTGTCGTAAACAAAGGAGTCGTAAAACGGGAGCAGAGCTTGTATCAGAACGTGTTTATAATATGTGCTGTGGTAAATTACTTCAAAAAGCGATACGAGTCCAACAGTGTAATGTCTGCAATCTGAGTGTTTCACTTGGTGGTAGTAGCAGATCTGCATTTAATAATGACGTGCGGTGAGGTTTATGGTTGGTGAGACACAGACTCATTTAGAGTCGGATTTACAAACATATAAACCCAAAAGGGGAGCTTATTCAATTGGCTACTGGTTATTTTGTACCTCATCAGCGTTCTTCTCTCTCTCACTAGTAAAAATAAGAAAAAACGTTACAATTACAGCAGCGAGAAAACCCGCCGTGCATTTGACTCTCACTCGCCTCCTCAGTAAAAGCACAGCAGCAACAAGCAGCCGTTGGCTCACGTGCGCCCCCCTTCAGTGCGGCGGAGTACTGCCCTGCCTCACGCTGTGCCTTTTCACTGCGGTTTTATGTTCCATTAGCAAAACTAAATATGTCACTAACAAACATTAAATGTAAATGGTTAAAGACATTACCAGACTGTGGAAAATCAGGGTATATAAACATATATGCAAACATTATATTTGTGATACGCAGCGATGTGCAGCGATACGGCAACAGGCACGCGCCAACTGCATGTATCAACCCAGTTTGTGATGGATTGCGCATTCAGAGGTGAGGCTCGGCTCGGCGCTACCGCACCTTGCGTTTCTCCCTTGTATTTGAACAGGAAATATGCAATTTCAGCGATTTTGACTATAAAAAATGTTTGAAATTAGTCATAAAGATCAGTGGACAAATATTAATATAAATTTTATTTTTTTTCTTGTCATGATGACAGGTGAGGCTGACCGCACGTCCCTGATTTAATATTACAAATTTAATACGGCACCTAAAAAATAAACATTTAACAGAATACAGTGAGTTTGTTCAGACAGCTCAGTTAAAGGCTGTACCTCAGTAATCTTCTCTATCAAAGTTTTAAAGAAAAGTTCTCTCGAGACAGCACTCTGGCCAAGATCATCACAGAGAGGGTCACTGAATTCATTGCTTTGGATGACCAGCCGATCGCTGTGGTAGAGAATACAGGTTTTCGGCGTCTTTTAGAGCTTTTGGAAACACTTAACAATAGTTTGGAAGCTGGCAGTTTTTCCCTAAAGCATTGCAGTTGTTAAATATAAACACTGGATTAATTTTATGAACTATAATGTAATGTGTGCACTGTGTGAAGAGTATTATCTAGTTCTTATCTAGAAAATAGAAGTATCGGTTTAAGACTCGGTATCGGGAGACACTAAAAAATTAATGACTCGGATCGGATCAGGAACAGAAAAAACGTGATCGTTACATCCCTAACTAGTAGCATCAAAAACCAAATGTGTTGTTTTGGCTAATCGATTATTTCTTAAGGGGTGAAAGTGTAGAATTTTGATGTTTAACCAAAACAGCAAAGACTTGGCAGGAAGTAGATTAATATAGAGTGTACAGTCTTGGCTGCATTTTTGTGTCTGATATACAGGTACATGATGTATAGCTGTACTTATACGGGTTTGCTGGGAGATTCCCCTGTGCGAGCACATCCAGGGAGTCCAGTCAATAGCATTCTCTCCATTCACTTACCTGTGGCAGCTCGTCGATTGGTGGAACGTTGCCAGTTTCCATGAGAGAAAGTGGAGGGGAAGATCTGATTACAGCACAGGTCATAGTTCCACAGCCTAGGGAGTTAAAGGAAAGCGAGATACTGCATTTTTATCAGCTAGACCAGAAGACATTTAAGATGAACTGCACTGAAACTTTATAAGCTATGTAACTAACTTGGAGCCACACGTCACCAACAACTTTTCAGTGTGGAGCTCTAGGATCACTTCCTTAGTCAAACATCTTAGTTCTGGTGTTTTCTGTTATCTGCTTGCATGCTTACCATTTCTGGCCTTTTTTTTTCTGACAAAAATGCAAAAAAAAATTTCCATGTGCACCTTTTTTTCTTTTTTTTAATTGATAATGCCATTTTCCATTGTAGTTCTGTACATCTAATGTGCACAAAGACTCTCGACGTCTTTTCAAATTGTGTTCCAGACAGCTTTCTCAGACATCTCGACATTTGAATGGATAGGCTGTCAATTTTAGTTGCTATTACTGTTCTCTATTAAAGACTTTGTCAGAGATGCAGAAATATACCACTTAACATTATTACTTTACATGGCCTGAGTATACAGTCTTTATGCTGTTGCTGTCAGAATATAACCTTGTATCTCCAAAATGGTATCTTTACAGGAGAACGTGAAACCATTTTCAGCTTTTAAGAATATAAAGTCTGTCTGGCACTTTCAACCAGTGGGGGGAAAAGTGAAAATGTCAAAGATACAAGGTTTTGTTCTGACAGCAGCCATATGCAGTTCCTATAATGCCTCACTCCAATGATCACAGCCAGATCACATCACTATACCTAAATTCTGTTGTTGAGGATATGTGATAGATTTATACAGGGCAGCTCAAATGTGTGCAGAAATCAAAGAGCAGAGCGAATGTTTGGCTTGGGGAAACAAAATGGTAAAGAAGCTTTGAAGGAAGCTTTCCTGGCAATATATTGGCTTCTGTTCTCACTTGAGAACTTTGGGAATTCTTTCTGGGAATCTGACTCTGGCTCGCATTCACACTCATCCACTTAATGATTAATTAATGTTGAATTCCAGCATAAATGTGCAGTTTATAAAGGTGGCTTATACCCTTGTCTGCGCATTCATACACAAAGCAAGTCACAGTGCGTGTGTGTTGTGTGTGCCTTTCATAGGGGCAGGTGAGGTTTCCGTTCCCACATGCCCTTCCTTCCTCATGCAGTACCTTAGAAAGCCACGTGCTCTGAAAATAGCAGAAGAGCCAGGCTCAGCGAGCCTGCCTGAGGGGTTAAAGCAGCACTGTGATGGCCAGGCTCTGGGATCAGCCTTGTAAGCGTCACGCCAGGCCAAAGGGCATCACATACATGTGTACCTCGGGCAAAGCTGATGCATCTCTGCCCGTGGATGCATGACAACCTGTGTTTGAATGTGTCTGTGTGGATTGATTCAGTAATACTCTGTAAAACGAGTGCAAGCACTTGTGTGGACTGATCCTGAGAGAGTTGATGTAACATGATTGCAAGAAAATGCTCATAGGCTGTAACAATGTTCATTTATAGTTTCATGGATGTGTGTATTGTGTTACTGATAGCTGATAATGACGTGTCCCCAGACATGTAAGATTGTATCTGTTGAGAGACTGGGAGGCAGGTTTTCACAATGATACATTATGCTGGTAACCCAGTTAAACTACAAAAACTCTAGTCAGTAAGACTCTTAAATGTGAGCACTAACACATGAGGCTGACATTTTCAATATAATGTAGACATGACTTGCTATGCAGAGGACCACTTGCACTCCTTCATGGAAGTGCTTGTAGTTATGTCTAGTGTGGCTATCTTTAGCTTGTAGTGGTTTTTGCTTAGAGCTTGTTTAATGATCTCTAGAAGAGGCCTGAACTGTAGGATATGAAACAGGTGTCCAATTAAGCTACTGTGCTGTTCATTGACAGCAAAGCCAGGGGTCACAGAGCTAACGCTATAGCCCAGGACTGGTTACCTGAGCTAGAAAGAAGGATAAAGAAAAAAGGGAATGTCTTATATGAGCTAATTGGATTGAGTCGTTTTAATCTCTAAGAATCTGGGAGTGTGTGATGGGCTTAAGATGTTGTGACTGAAATAAGGCCGTGTGGTGGGGGCTGTGTTGCTGCATTGTTTTTGTGCTAATGCTAGTGCAGCTACATTTAGCCTAGCGCTTAAAACATGGATATTCAATTTTTACCAGAATTATTGATATTCCATGAATGTTTAAAAGTAATAAAACCTTTCAGTACTTAAATTTGAGCATATCCACAGTACTGGGAATTATCTTACACAATTTATTGTTGCATTAATAAACACATTTTATCTTCTGTCATGTTAGAAGGTGTTTTGTTTTCTAAATCATTGTATCTATTTGTTGTTGAATTGTATCTTTTTAGATTGAGTAAGTTACCGTTTCCATTTAACAGACACAGATCAAATATTGTATGTTGGACCGTCAGGAATGAGGTCTGTGCCTAAAGTAGACTTGTGTCATACAGGTTTGTGCCATAATGATAAAACTAATGTTTTTAATAAACCAGCAAGTTTCTGCACAATGGAAACCATTTAACTAACAGAACCTAAAGCAAAGACTTGATTCTTGGCCAATTTAAAAAAAAAAATGTTGTAAAACAATTGGAAAGATCTGATTTCGGAGTGTCTAATTTAGCTTACTTGGACATGTTCACACATTTTGTGACGAGTTTAATTTTGAAGTTCCATGTCTCAGAACTGTTTCCCAGTACTGTGGATGTGCTCATATGGCAATTGGTTCTTACACTCTAATACTTTTCAGTACTTTCTAAAACAAAGAAGTTGCACCATTTAACACTGTGTTTAGTTCTCACTGGATTACAGAGATTACATAAAAAAAACACACATGATGATTTAAACAAAAAAAAAATCTATTTTTTTGTGTTAAAATGTATAAAATATATGTAATATATTTATATATATATATATATATATATATATATATATATATATATATATGCTCAAAATATTGGGTACAAAAAACTACCCTTGATCGATATTTAAGTCAAAATTCTGGTATTGTGGTGATTGTTCTGAGGAAAAACTGAAGTATGACGTGAACTGAAATGTTTTTTTGTTTTGTTTTTTATAAAGTTAACTGCAGATATTTCTTGGATTTTTCATTTGGATGCTGTTTGTCATTTGTCACGCTGACTTGTGTAGTCATTCCATTTATTCACTTGAATTTAGCTGCTTATTCACTGCTCCTCGCTTCACCACAGGTGTGGAAAAAGCATTAGTTAATTTGTTGTTTATCAAATTACATTCATTCACATTATTCAGAATTGTGCCGTGTCTCATGAACGTTTGGCCGTAAAACATCAGAATGGAGTCGACTGGATTTGAGGTGGTAATATTCAACTAGCGTTGTGGTCATTATGCTTCTGCAGGGTTGATGATAAAGGTCTTGTGAAGTCTGCAGACTCATCAGCGTTCGGAATTGGGTAGAGAAATGAATTGTCCTCCGCTGTCTGAATGCAAATAATATCAGTGATGACAACTGCTAAGTGGCCTGTTCCTCTCCATTACTCTCAACTCTGTATGCTTGTTAGCCGCCGTGTGTAAAGGAGTGTGTACTGAAGGAGACAGCAGATCTTGTTTTCTCTTTCTGTTCAAACTGTCTTTTTAATCTTGTAAAGCCTTTACTAGATAAGACCAGCCTGGAAATAATCATTATCCTGTTCATTCACTCTGCAAAGCTGCTTCTCAACACAAATGCAGAAACAGCCTTATTAATGTTTCTGCACCCTTCCCACACTGTCAGGAACACATTATAGGCTAAATGAAGATGGTTGACAGATGTGTTTCTCTGGCTGAGGTCAGCATTATGCTGTTATAGGTGTGGCTGGATGTTCATTATGGGTTGGCCTTGTATCTTCTCAAGTCTTCTTTTATAATCTGGCTGTAGTACACACAGCTTTTGCAAACCTAAACTCAAAAGTATTGCATTCATTTGCTGACACCCTAACTATGCAAGAGAAGTGTACAAATTCTTTATTCTCATGTATTTCCTGAATAGCTAAACTATTGGCTAAAAAATAATTTGAAACAGTGTTATAGAAGAACCACTTGTAGCATCTTAAAGCCTTGGATACAGCTTACATTTAAAACAGTTTCTGAAAAAGCTGCAGAACTTGCACAGTTTTACTAATTTTTATTGATGTTGAAATGAAAAATTATGTGCTGACAGTACAAAATGACACTTAATTGAGGTTATTTGAGATGTCATTATGGTAATTTTAACCCTTGTTTTGGCATAAGGGTCGAAAATGACCCACCAAACTCCCCAAAATTTGCTTTAGAACTATTTTGTGCATTTCTGTTGCTTTCTTAGTCTCTTGCATAAATAATAATAATAATAATAATAAATTATTATTTATTATTATTTTATTATTAAATAAATAACTTATTATTCATTATTAATAAACAATAATAAATTTAGTAAAGAATCAGCTATGGCAGATGAGTTGTAATGAAAACAAGTGGTGTCCACTGACTACATTCAAGCTTTCTGCTGTGCTAAAGAGGGAAACACATTCACATCATCTGTAATGAATGACCATTTTTTTCTGTATGCAAAATAGATTTTTGGTTAAAACTAAAAAATAGCAGCCACTCGGTAATATCCACTTAGCCACTCAGTAATGTCCATAACAAATCCATAATGTCTGTTTACCATTTTTACCTGCTGTATTAAACTTTCTTTTCTTTATCAGTTTTCATTGGCTGTGGGTGGGATCTGTTCAGAGTGAGCAATTCATCATTAAACACTGCTAGACTATATGTAGGGAAAAACTTGAAATAATCTCTCTGCAACCATTCAAAGTATAAAGTTTTTTTTGTTTTTTTTTTCCCAAGGACCATTTTTATACTTTTAAAAAATATTTTCCACGGATTGTCCCTCTGAGAGCTTCAGTAATGTTTTCTGTCCATTGAAGTGCATCAGTGTGACGTGAGCTACTTTGAGATTCACTTTGATGTGCTGTATTTCTCAGCAGCACAAGGACACTTCCACCTTCACCACAGGACTGCTTACATTTGGCCTGTTTGTACTTCAGACAATCCCAGTTAAATAGTTGGCTGTGGGTTTCCAATTCACAAATTGACTTTGTGTGTGTGAAACTAAAGGAGAGAATGTGTGTGTCCTCCCTTCTGTTGACTCTTTTAATCAGTCCTCCACTTCCACTGCACAGAATGGTTTTGCTTTCTATCAGCAGGCTCCCACTTTCTTTCTCTTCTCTCAGTGGGCATTCTTAGGCCTCGTTCAGCAGTAACTAATGTCTCCAGCTCCTCCCTCACATATAGATGGCTGCTGTAGTGTATCTCTCTCGCTCTCTCTGGGCTGATTTAAAGCCATGGGAGGGAATCTTATGCCTATTGTATTGATCCTGCTGGGAGAAGCGAGGGAGGTGTCATTCCAGAAATCCTACACATGGAGAGAGATGTTAGACTGGATGTTTGCGGCATTGATCAGAATGCAGGATGGACGCTGGGGTGTGATTAGAGCATGCGGTGGACTTATGCCCCCATGTGGCGGCCTCCACACAGACTGAGGCCATGTTTACATTACAAGCCTATTGCTCAGTTCTGATATTTTTTGCATCCTTTCTGCTTTGAAGGTTCAAATTCATGTTTGTTTGTGACCCATATCTATTGTTAGTACACCCATGGACAGGCATGTGGGCAGTGTGGGTGCTGAGAGTTGCATCATCGATTGATTTCAGGATT
>BRDA01011191.1:30563-44175 GCA_036984385.1 Crenuchus spilurus | reverse complement strand
CCCACCTCCACCCACCAGGTCAACAATCACACAAACCTCTACCACACTGAAGCCCTGGGTATCAAAACTTCCTAAGAATGCCCCTGGATCAGAGACCGCAGGTGTTCATCTTGCACTCTTGCCAGTTACATGCTGGAATTCCTCCAGATTCCTCAAAATCGAAATCTCTTCCTGTTTCTTTGAGGAACATTGTTTTTTAAACATTTTAAGAATGTTTTCATGCATTTGTTGATAAACTGGAGATCCTCTGCCCATTGTTGCTTCTCAGAGGACATCTGTCATGGATACTGCTTTTGTACCAAATCATCGTTACAATCACCTTCTGGCATCACCTCTTTGAAAACACATTATTACTTCTTCATTATTTTCCCCTCATTACTAACCCTAAATTGCCTTATCCCACCTTTATTTGGAATGCATTGTAGACCTGAAACACAGGATTGGATGTATATTAACAAATGAAATGAAGTTTATCAGATAAAACATGAAATATCTTGGGTTCATACTGTCTACAATGAAACAAAAGTCAAAGTCAACGTAAGAAACACTCTCAACTTTTTCTGATTTGGGTTAGGTGTCCAAATGAGATGAAAGAAAAACATTAATAATAAAATAAACAATAATAATAAACACAAAATCTTTTTGTCATATGCAATATTTCTCTTCATCAGACTTACTGTACCAGCACATCCTATTTTATAATTTTGTAATTTCCCTCTGGGATCAATAAAGTATTTCTGATTCTGATATAGATGATAAGATTTCTAGAGAATTTGTAGGTACTAACCACTGATGACCAACACAAGCCTTGGTGTTTCAGAGATGTTCTGACCTAGTCATCTGACCGTAACTATTTGGTCAATGTTAAAGTATCACAGATCTTCACCGCTGCCCATTTCTCTATATCCAGCAGGTCCACTACGAGAACAGACTGTTCTTTTACTGCCTAATATAGCCAGATCTTCACCTGCAGCACTGATACGACATAATCAACCGTATTAATTTGAGAGTGGACAGAATGTTCTGCATCATCTGTGTTTAAACATCATTTTGTCCTAGCAGACTCGTATCTGTAAAGGATCTTTCTCTTTTTAACCTTTTAAAACTCCACTGTACAGTTTAGGATTATGCATCTGATTCTGAGCTCAAATCTTTTTTTTTATTTTATTTATTTTATTTTTTTATAAAAACTACATGAAACAAGTACAAGATGTTGATTTTTAAAAGCTCTGAAACCTTTCAAAAAGTCAGAAAATGTATTTATGATGTGTAATATAATAACATATGCTTATAACTTACTGCTGAACACTAACATTTAGAAATGTTTAGATTTTTAATCCCAGAAATTATTTATTTCAAACTGCACATCACTAAAGGGACATTATGTACATTCTTCTTATGGCTTGGGGGACATGGTGGCTTGGTGATTAGCACGCTCACCTCTCAATGCTGAGGTATTGGGTTCAAGTCCCCATCTTGTTTGGAGTTTCCATGTTCTGTGTCTGTTTCCTCTGGGGACACCATTTCATCCCGCAGTACAAAAACATGGAAGTCAGGTGAATTGTTTACTCTAAACGATCTGTGTATGTCTGTATTTGGATTGGCAATATGTCCTGGGTTTGGCTAGGACAGTCTATTATGCCCTGCCCTTTGCCTGGTGAGGGGGTAGGGTACTAATAGTATCCCTGATCAGTATTAAGCAGATTAGATAATGGATGGATGGATCTAATGACTCAGATTTTTGCCACAAGAGGGCTCCCTTCAGCAAGACAGGAACTCAGTTCAGTCATGTTTTTTGGGACTCAAACATCATTAAAGGTTTGAAACCAAAAACCAACACTTCAGTGTTTTTTTCCATTAGTTTTTTTCAATGTGCAGTCATGTGACCCTGCCTTTGCTACCCATTTTACTTGAAAGTCCCCATGGCCAACACATACTGTAGCTGCCCTTTTTAGGGCTAAAGGCCTCAAGAGCCAAAACTTCCCCAGCAAACATGGTGGTACTAAGGTCCAGATCAAAACCCATCTCTGTAGCACCAGATTGCAGGCCATTAGCTCAGCATTAGCCAGTGGCCTCTCCAGCTACTGTGGACCTGAGTAACCTCATTGAGGCTCCTTGCTCGTCAATTCCACAATATTCCATCAGCCAAGCCCACACAAAAACCTCATTCTGCTATAGCAGAGGCCAGAAAATGATAATATTTTGATGCTAACACGTCTTTCAGTCCAGGTCAGGAGTTGCCCCAGTCCCATGTTGCTGTGCTGGTGTAACTTGGTAGGCAGACAAGAGCAGCTTCTACCAGAGCCTGACGTTCATTTGATTTTCCATCAACTTTCAGCTAGCTGAACCAGTTCTAAGAGGACTGCATGAAGCAATATTATTCTGTCCTTATTGTGAGTGGCTGAACACAACTTAACAGATAGATAAACAGCTGAGTCTGAATAAAGAGTTGTACAAAAGACGTTTGCGAGTCTTCAGTGTTTACTTTAGCCAGGTTCTCAATTCTTGTGAAACTGTGAACAACAATTACAGATTCTCATTACAACAATATATGAAAAGTGGTTCTCTGGTGTATAAAGCAAAGATATGTAGATATCACATATTGTATCACATATTTTCTATCACATTGCTATATTACACATTTCAAGAACAAGATTATATTACACTAACAGAAAGAATATTTAAACACATGCACAAATTTACTTACAAACGATGCTTATAAAGGCACAAACAGGACAACATAAGAACACAATAATGTCTTCCAATACGAGGCTCTTAAAGGAACAGTATGTAATATTTCGGGTTATCTTTTAGCAGAATTTAAGATAATAAAATGATTAAAAACCCATCTAATCATTATAAACTAAGAAGTCGTTTGATTATTTTACCTTAGAATAAGCTGTTTATATCTACATTGGTCGCGGGTCGAACACCGACTGAGGCCGCCATGTTGGATCGCCATGTTTCTACAGTAGTTCAAAAAGGACAAACGAGGCTAGCAAAAACTAGTTTGTGTTGTAATGACGAATTGGCCACTCAAATCCGATGGTGCTGTAGTTTGGTTTTACCGTTGGCTGACATAAAACAGGAAAAGAAGAAGACATACACATATACCTCAATAAAACCTCAAGAAGAAGAAATACACGGAGGAGAAGCCAGAATAAAGGTTTTGTGGTTTATTTGTTAAGATGGCGGAACATTCTTATGCTCGTCAAGAAGAGAAAACACAACTTCAATCGTCAAAGAAAACATGATGAGACCAAAAGACATCGGGATAGACACTTACCACTTGACATATCACTAGCTCTAAAGCTGCTATTAGACATCGCGTTCGGGAGTATCAAAGATATATGACACCTGACGGTCACCATAGAGACTTCTCTGTGTTTGGAAGTGTTTGGCTGTGGAAATAGTGTTCAGTTGGTTGCAATATGGAAACTAAACCACTAGATGTCGGTGGAAACTACATACTGTAGAAACTGGAAACTACATAATATTGAAAAATAATGACTGAATTAATGGATAATAATGACTTACTGTGCTGTATAATATATATACATATAATATTTTATATAATTTATATTTATATTATAACATACAAACTGGATTCCAAAAAAGTTGGAACACTAAACAAATTGTGAATAAAAACCGAATGCAATTATGTGGAGATGCCAATATCTAAGATTTTATTCAGAATAGAACACAAATCACAGATCAAAAGTTTAAACTGAGAGAATGTATCATTTTAAGGGAAAAATATGTTGTTTCAAAATTTCATGGCGTAAACAAATCCCAAAAAAGTTGGAACAATGCCACTGTGTGGCATCCCCCCTTCTTCTTACAACACTCAACAGACGTCTGGGGACAGAGGAGACCAGTTTCTCAAGTTTAGAAATAGGAATTCTCTCCCATTCATGTCTAATACAGGCCTCTGACTGTTCAATCATCTTGGGCCTTCTTTGTCGCACCTTCCTCTTTATGATGCACCAAATGATCTTTATAGGTGAAAGAACTGGACTGCAGGCTGGCCATTTCAGTACCTGGATCTGAAAATTGGTTAATTGGTCTTCCAGCTGTTCGTTATATGCTCAATTTCCTTTTTCCAGCCACTTATTGCTACTTGTCCCAATTTTTTTGGGATTTATTGACACTGTGAAATTTTTAATCAACATATTTCTCCTTTAAAATTTTACATTTACTCAGATTAAACTTTTGATCTGTCATCTATGTTCTATTACGAATGAAATATTGACATTTGCCATCTCCACATCATTGTATGCAGTTTTTATTCACAATTTGTGTAGTGTCCCAACTTTTTTGGAATCCGGATTGTATAATATTTTATTATTATACATTTGAATTATTATTATCATTCTATTATACACATGTATAATAATAAAATATCAACGTTTATTGTTCACTGTTTTTCCTCAAGCGAACTGACCCACAATCCCTGTCACGTGACCGCGAGGCGGAAGTGGTGCTTGGCTAACCCGCTAGCGGAGCGCACGGATTAAAGGTATAAAATATGGAATTTAAAGAGTTTAAAGATTTCAAATTCAGCCGATTAATGTGTGTAAAGGTTTAGAGACTGTAGCGGTCAGACTGGTTTAAAGAGACACTGCAGTTTATGACTTTAACAGCAGAAAATAAAATCATAATAATAACAACAACACAGGCTAACGGCTAATGTCCTGTTTTATTTAAAAAATCACATATTTATTATAAATATGACATAATTAATCAAGTCATACTGTCAGTTTAATAAGCAGGTAGGCTGGATCTGTTGTAAAATGTTGATTTATTTACATTATCTGACCTTTTAAATGGGTTTCTGTTCACTTTCATTAATATGTACTGTTTTTATTCTGTATTGTTTATTAGTAGCTATGTGATTTTTGAAGATATTTCAGCTCTACATTTCGCGAGTCGCTGAGCAAACTATATAGTCTGGTTCTTTAGTGTTGAAGTCTAATTAGTATTAACTGCCGATAATAATTGAGTTATTAGTAGTGTTCTGTTGTTATTGGTGTGGTTTTCAATTTTGTTGAACAGGTTGTCTTTAAATTGATTAAGGTTTACTTGCTCATATAGTTACCCACAAGTCATATTGCTTTTTCTGCTGAAAAAAGAGCGGTTAATTCTGTATAGATAGTGAAAATAACCCATATACAGCCATAGCATTAACAACATCTCATTGTGTTTACTTTAATTTGATCAACTCCACTGACCATGTAGGTGTAAATGTACCATTGAAGGACCACCACAGAGCAGGTATTATTGGAGTGGTGGATCTGATCAAATGAACAGTGATTGTAGATACAAGGAGGTGGCGGAAGCTGGGGAAATTTTATTACCAAACTATCACTTTAAATGTGTGTTATAAAGTTATTACGTATGTTCTGTGTTCTGCTATCAGAAAGTGATGCATTAACTTACTATCGGTTCAAGTTATGTTTTATAGATAATGTATTAGTTATTAATATGTAATATCATATATAATAATATGTAGCTTTAGATATATTAAATATAATATGTATTGGATAATAATAATATAATATGACATATTAGTGGTGTACTGCATCATGAGATACATGAGATTTCCTGAGCACCATAGATCTTTAACCCACAGCCGAACCACATGAGTCCCACTCCTTTACAGCACCACTCTTTAACCTCCTTTTTAGCCTCACATCTTCTTACATTCTGTAAGGGAAATTGAATTCATTTCATTTCTTGTTATTTAACACTTCAAAAAAAAGGGGAAATGTGTGTTTCAGGGCTGTAATGTGATGGCATCTGCCAGTGTGAGCAGATCTGGCAGTGTCCAGTACACTGAGAAATCCCAGCTGACCCTTAAAGGTAAACTCACCCACATTAACTTCTTTATCATTTGGATGTAACAAAATAACTCTCATATGGTACTAAAGTTAATGGTGTTGTATTGTGTTGCAGCACTGTATTGTGGTTAGAATTTCAGCTTTTGCCTAGTTAATTACTTTGAGACACTATAAAGTACTGCTTTTATTTCAATTATTATATTATTATTTTTAAAAACAAAGAAAGATTCACTAGAAATCATGTTAACATATTAGATCAGTCAAAACATTTTGCTTTTTAGTTTATAACTGGAGCTGTGATGCTACTGTTTACAATAACAAACACTTTAACTCAATACTCACCTAAATAGCCCAGTATTTTTTTTTATATATATCACCAAAGCTTCTCTGAAGTCGTTCAAACCTCATCCAGATGTCAGTGAAGGTATTACAGACTAGTGGATGTGGTTTAGGACACAGCATGACACAAACATATTTTGACTGATCAACATCTGAGGTAAATGGAGAATGTGTAAATATGGTTTCTGGGTGAACCCAGAATCATTTAATAACACATAACTATGTTTTGTAACATGTAAATGTAATATTTACAGACACTCTGTATTTTGCTGTATTTAAAAATGTATCATATTGATTAACTTGATGAGTTTTGTGAGTCATTAAACCACTAATAGCTAGACATGTATGTATTCTCCAGGCTGCAATTATTTCATAATATTTTAATTATATTTTAATATTTTATTTTATTTAATGTGTTAAAACATCTTTGCTCTACAAAGTTCCAATATAGATGATTCCTGAACGGCAGAGCATTGCACTGAACACTCATTTCAACTAATTTCAAAGCAAAATATTTTAATTTATATTAGAATGAATGGAGATCATATAAAATGGCTTATTTATCTTTTACAAATGTGAAATATAATTTACAGGAATGACATTTTAATGTTTTGAACCTTTCATCTGTGAGTTTGGTGATTATGTGAAGATGTTTAGCATTTATTTAGTTTTTTGTTTAATCTTGAACAGAAACTTTATTATTTTCTGAGGTACTTGCATTTCACCCTCACAGCCACGAGAGGGCAGCACTGACCTTTATTTAATGTTCTCTCTGTAAGTGATGCTGCTTTGCTCTTGCAGCAAAATGTCCAGCTGTAGAGTTGATTGTTCTGTGATGTATTGCGTATGTGTAGAAAGAAAGGAGACCATCACTTGGACTGGGACATTTTTGGACACCAGTATCTCAATATGGAGTGTTTTGGTGTGGACAAAAATCACACTTTATTGTAATGCTCCCACTTTTCACAATATTATATTTTTGTGATATACATTCCCAAAGGCACAGTATTGGTTTTTAAATAATAATTTACATGTAAAGATTAATTTTGTCTTGGGTTTAAACCTTCAACCACTAAATGTCAGTGTTGTAAATCTTTCTTCAGCCATTAAACTCTTCCACACCATCAGAAACAAGTAGTGAAAGGATGCACTGCTGATAGTTTTACTAAAATGTTTTTTTTTTCTGACTATGTGGTGTGTGTGTGTGTGTGTGTGTGTGTCACAGTGGTCTCGGCGAGGCCTCAGTCTCCAAAGCTGCCCAGCCGTCTGTCCCGTTTCAGCTCTTTCGTTGAAGTGACTGCAGATGGTCTGACCAGCGAGACAAAAAAGACAGGCAAACGCAGTGGACACCATGAGCTACAGTGGAATGAGGACCTCACTCTGTAAGACTGAACTTCATTCATTTTTTAAGTGGCCTATCATCACTCCTCAGTCCATACAGACCATGTACATATGCTAAACTGCAGTAGAAGCCTGTTTAGCTTTTGTGATGTCACAGAAATCAACACATTTACATAGTGCATCAACAATAATTTGAATATATATGGGGAAAAGTTAATTTACTTTGAAAAGGTAAATCATCATATATTGTTATATTTACCACATGCAAAATGACATATTTCAAGCCTTTTCTGCTTTAATGTTAATGCTGTAATTTACTCAAACTTAGTTACTCAAATTTTATAATTTACTCAAAATCATGCATTCTAATAATTTGAGATGCTGAATTGTGTTTTACATTATAAGCCACACTGATCAAAGTGAAAACAGAACATGTGTACCTGTAATGAGTATAAAATATGACAATTTTTTGTAGTTGAAATTTTGGACCAATAGGAACTTTTTCACCATATTCAAATTTTTGGAGATGCAGTAATATTTGCCTTTTGCCTTTTGGAAGCACAAGACAGCAATCAGAATCAGATTATATTTACATATATAAGATTTAAAGGTACAGTAACAAAAACAGATCTAATGGAAAATGATCAAAGACATGAATTGTGTGTAATGAAAATATACTGTTATGTTTTGTGAAAATAAATACAATAATACTGTTTTTGTACATGAACACACACAAACATTAAAAGTATATCTCAGAGGAAAGTAAATGTAATCCCTTATTGTGTCCAGCTTTTGTGATCATGTCTATTTTGAATTTTTCTGAGAAATCTTTAATTTGTTGTCAGATGTTTGCTTCTTTAGGCTAATGTAGCTAATGTAAACTTGCTACTGCACGCTGATGTAATCTTGTGATCTGCTGATTACTCAGTGGGTTATATGTGCTGTAAATATAATAAAACTTCACCCTTCATGTTACTATTAATATTTAAAGCTCACAGCTCAAAGCTCATGTTTGATTGTATCCCAAACCACATCCACTAGTCTGTGAGACCTTCATTAAGATCTGGGTGAACTTTGAGTGGCTTCACAGAAGGTTTGGTGTTTAATTTTTACATCACTGGGCTACAGGTAATTAGGTGACTATTGAGTTGTAGTGGTTGTTAAACTCACAGCTCCAGTTCTAAATTAAAGATGCAAAATTTGGACTCCAAACATATCTTGACTGATGGACTACATCTGAGAAAAGTGGAGAAATATATAAATATGATTTCTGCATGAACCGTTCCTTTACTAGATTAAAAAGTGCAATTAATATGTTGATCATAATGATTTAAATGGCGAGATTAGATAAGTCACAAGCCTAGTTCTGAGTTGAGTGTAATGTCTTTGGTTTTTTTTTGTGTGTGTGTGTGTGTGTGTGTGTGTGTGTGTGTGTGTGTGTGTGTGTGTGTGTGCAGAAACGTGACTCCTCAGAGTCGTTTGGATCTGAAGTTGTGGAGCTGTTACACACTGAGAAAGGAGTTGCTGGGCAGTGCCACCATCGACCTGCTGGACACTCTCAGAACACATGATGGCAAAAGTAAGCAGCTCATCAAACACACACTCACACTGTGTTTACGTTCACATCAGTCACTGCAGAAAATCTGATTTGGTCTGTAATCCATTTAAGGAATTTACATGTTCTTATTAATCTGATCACTGCAAAGAAAATCAGATTTTGTCTCATTTTTTAGTCGGACAGTAATCAGATTTCTGCTTTACTATCGGCTGATTAACTCACAGAAGAAGAAGGATGTGACATAAAATTTTCAATTCCTGCAATTTTTTTAAACAAGCACCCACTTTTAAAATAGTTTTAAGTTTTAAATAATCTGTAACTCAGCCTTTCTAATAGACTTCACTGCAGAGACAGAGGCAAGCTTTTCCTCAACCAGCATTTATTTATTTATTTTGTTTATTCATTTTATCAGCAACTTCTTAAAAATGCAATTTAAGATGTTCTCTATCATCTAGATCAGGGGTGTCAACCTCCAGTCCTGGAGGGCCACATTCCTGCACAGTTTGGTGATCTCTCACTCTTTCTCTATCTTGTTCTCTCACTCTCTGTCACTCTCTCTTTTTCTCTCTGTCCCTCTCTCAAATCAAATCAAATCAAATCAAAATAGCTTTATTAGCATGACTGAGTGACATACAGTATTGCCAAAGCATTACAACAATGCCCTTTAGAATAATAATATAAAATTTACATTAAAAGAAAAGTAAAAAAAAGAAAGGGGAATTATATGCATACATACATATATACATACACTCAAAATAAAATAAAAAGTCAGGATATATATCAATATATAAAAAAATCAATACTGAACATAAGTAACATGTAACTCTCTCTCTCTATCTCTCTGCCTCTCTTTCCTCAATAAATAAATGATCAAGTATAATATTTTTTTAACGTTTAGGACATGTGTGAATATCTGATGATGTTTTAGGTCGTATTTATGCAGAAACAGAATATTCTAAAGGGTTCACAAACTTTCAAGCACCACTGTATATATATTTACATACGAAAATGTACATAATGTACATACATAACATTGTGTATTAATATGTAGTGTACATATTACACTAACGTTTTTTATTGTATTTTAACAATACATAGTTTTCTTGTGTGATACTGAAACTTTGTATCAACCAGTACTAATTAAAAGAGTTTTAACCTTATTAACCAAAGCAGGTATTCTGCAAACACTACAGAAGTGCATCAGAGCGTCACAGCTGTCTGTATTATTAATGCATGCATTTTCAGTTTTGTGTTTTTCTGATTATATACTCATTACTGCACAAGTATATAGAGCTTTATACTACATATGTGTGCCTCTCTCTCTCTCTCTCTCTCTCTCTCTCTCACACTCTTAGTGGAGAACGTGGAGCTGGTTCTGGTTCTGCAGACGGAGAATAAAGGCGGTGTTGTGTCGGGTGGAGAGCTGAATGTGTGTTTGGACGGTTTGGTTGTTGATTTGGGAACACTGCCCAACGGCGGCTCGACTACAGACAGTGAGTCACACACACACACACACACCATCACGCACACTTACTTATATAATGGCTGTATGGTTGTCCGTTCCCACCTGGTAGAGAAAAAACATCACCTCCTCCTTTTCCCCTCACTGTGGCAAGATGACAAAGTTTAACTCAATGTCTTATGTTCTCAAATTATTGACTTACTTTCTCATTATGTTGCCCTAATATGTTAAAATCTTAACAAGATTTGTTTTCTAAAAGTTTAAACTTTTCAAACTAATGATGAAATACAGACCCTGGTGTACACATGTTGTTTCCCCAGAATGTTTAAATTTGCATGACTTAGATTTGTAGATGATTTTACTGATATTGCAGGTAATATAGCTTCATCACGTTAGGCCAAGTAAAAAAAAATAATTGGTGATCATCCTTTTTTTTTTTTTATTATTATTTTTTTGATTGATGGTAGAAAAGTATTGTGGGGTGTCGGCCAATCAGATGGCTGCGTGTCGTACGGTATTTGCATAAAGTTCTCTTGTGTGTTTATGGGGTCTATTTTGTAATTATTTGGGATCTTTAAGAGGGGATTTTTGTATGTGTAATGATTGTTAGTTGTAGCCTAGTCTCTATGAGTTATTTTAGTGTGTTTTAGTTAAGTTACCGTTAATGTGTGTCTTAGTCCATTTAGTTAGTCTAGTCGTACTTTCATGTTGTAAGGCAGTGAGCGTTTGCTACTGCACTTTTCTTTTTACTTAAAGAGCATTTAGTAAGCAAATGCAAATTTAGTAAGCAAATATATATTGATATATTTAGTAAGCAAATGTCCTTTTTCTTTATTCTCTTCTCCAATGCTACAGTGTGTAGTGAATATTAAAAAGATGTTGAAGCGCGAATGCAACTAAACTTCTCATCAGGGGAAAATCCCCCGTTTGGCCCGCCACACTGCTGGGAGACGATTAGCGTCCTATTGATATGCTAATTACATGATAAACTGTCCAAGGCAAAGTGAGGGAAGCCAGATTCACAGAAACACACTGAAAATACTATATTATATTTTAAAATCAAACGAAACTCACAGAGAGAATGTATTTATTTATTCATTTTAGATCGTTTTTTTATGCATTGGCATCTTCAGGGCAAAGCCACGAAAATAATCGTCAGCAAAACACAGCGCCAGTTTCACAGAAAGACACACACACACACACACACACACTTGTTACTTTTATTTCAAAACTAAACAAGTAATTGTTTATTTCGGGCTCTGGTAAAGTTATTCTGTCTTATTTATACAACTAGGCCTCCGTCTGCTTCTCTGTGTGTGAGTCTGTGCGCACGCGGCGATAATAATTATTATAATATATTACAGTTAGTTAAATTAATCCATTGTATTTTATTTCATTAGATAACAGGGAAATGAAACGAATTTTATTGGCCGACTGCAGTGTTTTTACGATGCTGGCCACTACAAAAGCCATGATTTGCATCAAAAAAACGACCGGCCATTCGTATTGACAGCCACTAGGAAGTGTACTGCACATGTGCAGAATTGATTTGGGATCACGTCATTGGATTCATGTGAAATTTGAATGATTCTAGGCCAGACTAGGGTGTTTGGCGCGTTTTTTTGTGTAAAAAAAAAAAAAAAAAGGTCGGGTGCTTTTTAGAGGGTCGGGCGGGGATGATCACCAATTCTTTTTTTTTTACTTGGCCTTAGGTGTAATTGAGTAATATTCCATTTGCAGATGTGTTTGCAAAGCCCCCTGGTGACTGCTGCAAAGGTGCTAAAATCTGATTGGCTGAACAATGTTCAAACGTGATCATCTGAAAGGCTTGTGGTGCCCCATTGGTGGCAAGACCATTGACTGCAGCCATATAAACCCGTAATACCATTTACAGTATTGCGTCCATCTCCCCCTGGTGGCTGATTGGGTTAGTATGTTCTAGTTAGACTGGATGAACAGTATGATATAGACCCAACACACTTGTATCCAAAGTTAGAAAGCGTAGATTATTAGTAATTAATGGGTGCAGCCGTGGCTTGGTGTTTAGGGTCATGGTCTTGTGACCAGTTCAATTCCCTGATTGATGACATGATTGAAGTGCCTTTGAGCAAATCACCTAACCCCCAACTGCTCCCCAGACACCATGGATAGGGCTGCTTTGTGTGTGTGTTCACTACCCACTAGTGTGTTGACAAGTGTGCATTTCCTCAGAAATGAGCGTGATGCTTCTGTGAGCTGCAATACCAGCATAAACAGCAGGGGGTAGTGTAACACAGTGTGAGGACTGAACAAATTATAACCGTCACTGTTACAATTTATTTCTGATGTTTTCTCACAATAAACTATAGATCAGTCTCTTCAGCTGCTGTCCTGCTAAATGTCCCCCCTTAAGTTATCAAGGATGACATTCTTGGTGAATATTTTGGGGCCCTTATTGTCCCCTAGGCCTAGTGGACATGGATGTACAGCAAGCGTATAGCATTGTTATGTTTAAATAGTGCAGCTGATTATCACATCCAGTTTACATTTGTGGTGACATAAATAACGTAAATGTGACGTAAATCATTCTGGTTAGGAGATTATAATAATTGTGACAGAATAGTTTGCCTCATAATTTAGTTTTCTTGAACATGTTTTGAGTTACAGCTCCATGCATCTCAGATATCATACACACACTTATACACACACATACAAGGGACAATTGGCCCCTTTTTCTGTGTGTGTCTAAAATGAAGGCAGTTCATTCAAATTGAAGTTTTAGGTGTGTGTGTGTGTGTGTGTGTGTGTGTGTGTGTGGAATAAGAGTGAATAAAGGTCTTGAGCACATGTTCTCCTGGGGTTTTGGGGGGAAATGGAGTGTGTGTGTGTGTGTGTAGGTAGGTGAGGTGTGTAAGGGTCTCTGTGTTCTGTGTTCTGTCTGAAGGCCGCTCTTGTTAGTTTAGTGTTTTCCCTCATTTCCCCTGGCAGTCTCTCTGACACACACACACACACACACACACACACACACACTTAGCTGCATAAACAGGCCTTTGTGCTGCAGCCACTTAAAAAAAACCAGACGCTTAAACTGAA